>KN538377.1:1995254-2284816 GCA_000797535.1 Trichuris suis | reverse complement strand
AAAATAGGCTCCAATGTTAGTGCCAACAAAAATAGACTTATTTTTGCAGCAAACTCACGTGTATTCATCTCAAAGTCACACTCTATCTACGCGTTCATAAAACGTTCGCTGTTATCCGCGGTCACCCCTGGAACGTATCCCCCGCGGATACGGAGGTCTTGCTGTACATATCGGCGCTGCTTTTCGTTAGAATGTGACCAATTCAAACTATAGTTGGACAAAAATGATTTGCCAAGTTGCAAAGCATGTTTGCTTTGTTTCTGTGCAGCTAAACCGTTAGCACTTTAGATTCTATTGAAGCGTACAGCCGCTGTTGATTTGCTGGGTGAAAACAACTCCAATTCTTCTGAAGTAGATAATCTTACACAGTTGGCCTCCTCTGTTGATAGTATTCAGTTAAACGATTGCTCCGTGCCTTTAAGTCCGAACGCAGCGACAGAAATAGTCAACAGGTACATATTACGATTGTAGCAATGTTTGCTAAACAGGGATACATTCTGTAGATACTGTGTTCGACTGCCTAGTGATATGTTTACGCGTCTGGTGCCAGAGTTTACTTTGGAAACTATTGAAAACGCGGACATGTCAAAAAGTTATGTTGGTCATATTTTGCTCCCTATCAATTCGCCGCTGAAAGAGCGGATTACGGTTTGCTATTGCGATCGTGATCGTATTCGCATAACGTTCTAGGTTTAGGGTCCTCCTATGCACAGTCCTCGTTCTGCTCAGCTCGGTGTTGCATTAGAAGTATGCAAAAAGTTACACAAGCACGGTGAAGTGAACGATCAGTTCCAACCGATTGGGCGTTCTGTGTTGTCCAGAATCCTGATAGATTGCGAAGACGATGAAGTATGGCCAACTGATGGAAAGGCATTGCCCGGTTCAAGTCGTAGAAAACAGCATTATCGGAAGAAGGTTTGACAAAAAAGAAATTGACCAGTGATTACGCCTTCCTCTTTTGTCAGATTCCTAAAGTTCTTTTTCACGCATTACCTGAACCTGATCAACCCAGCTTCTTGTACGCTATAGTTTTTCATAAGAATTGTCCCGACAGCTGCATTGGTTGTCAAACTTCATTGGACGGGTCAAGTGTTCGCTCGCAGACATTAGGCATTCTTACATCCAAGTCGTTGCCGCAGGTTCGTATTTTTCTTTTCTCATCGAAGGCTAACAATTGCTTGTGTACTTAGATTCCAAGGTTTTGCCTTTTTCCAAAAGCAGGCGCCACTATGGTAGAGATACGTTTCATAGATAAGTCCGTAACTGTCAACAGCGGACAATTGTTTTTAATCTTCCAGTTTCATGAATATATATTCTCAGAAGTTCTGAGGCTGGAAAAGTTTTCCATTAAGTATGATCCCAGGCAAGCTGACACATCCTTCCTCGTGGTGCCTCTTCTCAAAGGTGATTGTAACAGAAATGCGTATGAGGCGTAACAAAAATGGAAGTTTCAGATGGTGCAAGCAGTTACACGCTCGATTGGTCATTTATTATCGAAACGATCAAATTTACTTCTCAGTTGCCCCTTCGTCCCGTCGAGGAAGAGAGAAAGTTGTTTAAATTCTGCATTGAGAAGTGAGTAGGTTTTTATGCAACTTTCTAAACCTTGTAACAGACGATCAGTGCGTTAAGCAAATGTTTTGCAAATTTGGACAAGTAACAATCGTTTGTAAGATAAAGTAGCAACGTAAACGGTTAAGTAATTTTTTGAGATCCCAATGCGTTTGCAGCCTGATTCAGATGGAGCGGTTTCTCTCAAGTTGCAGCCCGCCATAGCCTCCCTTTTTAGCTATCGATTTGTTCAGCGCCATCTGATGGTTATGACCGGTCTTATGGCCCCCTTTCCCGCTCCTTTACATCGATTGATCCTCCAGTCCTCCTTACTCCTTTCAACCATCCCAGCACCGCCCCTTGAGAGTCGCTGAGTTAGAACATTCAGAGTATCTTTTGTCTACTAGAACTGTAAAGAATAATTTTTGTTAACAAGACCAGCTTAGCGGATTAACTGTTGGTTTTATTGTTTGCCATTTTAGGTACATTGATGCAGTAGTAATGCCTTGGTATCGAGTTAGCGGCGGCGCTCATTTTTACAATGTTATTGATATATGCACTGATCTTAAACCCGCATCTAGTTTCCCTGATGATGATTACAGCAGCTTTAATGAGTACTACCGACACAAGTATGGCCTAGAAATATATTGTCAAGATCAGGCGTTGTTGAATGTTGACTATTCCACAAGTCGGTAAGGTCGTTGCATCTCCATGGCGCAGTTTGCCACTTTTTGTTTAGATTGAATTTACTGCTTCCTCGCAACGCTAAAGAGCGTGACAATTCTACTGATTGTGCTGAGTCACAACAAGCGGTGAACATTGTCGCCCAAAAACAAAAGTTAATTCCGGAACTGGTTGTTGTACATCCAATTTCAAGTTCTATGTGGGCCTTGCTCATTTGTCTTCCAAGCATTTTATATCGGTATGATTCCGTAGAAAAAAATTGGAATCGTTTTGAAATGCGTAACTTTATTACTCATTTAGTCTTTGCCATTTGTTGTTAGCTGATGAACTGAGAGCTCGAGTAATGAGGGAACGCTTTTCCGTTAGCCCAACAATTACTGCTGACTTTTGTTGGGATGCAATGGATGCCACGTGGCTGCATAATGCCTCCAGGTGCGCTGAAACTACTCCGTCTCCCCCTAAAGAGGCTGAAGTGGAAAACTGTGCTAATCAAACAGTCAAGTCGACTGTAATTGACAAATTAGATTTTGAAATAAGCGTTTGGAATCCAGAGGAAGCTCAGATACCTGAAAGTTGTGTCAATGATCCCGATGAAGTAAACGAAGAAAGCACCACACCAACAACAGTAGCAGCTAATGGGCTTGCAGCGGAAGAAGTCGAGCTTGCTGCAGAAGACGTCGCTTCAGATGATGAAGAGATTTATTTTGACGACGAATTCCGTAAAAAGCTTATGCAAACTCAGCAAGTGTCAAGTTCTGAGTTGGAACGTCTTTTTCTACCTCCACCTGGCTGCATCGAGCCTAGCGGGTGGGATAGCGCCGATCTACCTACTTTACCAAGTTTCACCGTAGGTGGTGGACCTGGCTTGCAGTTCCTTTCAACCGCCAGTCATGTCAACGCTTCCTCGTTGCTAGCGGACATTAAGAGTACCGAAATGAAAAGTAAAACTTCAGCTTGGAATGTGCAAAAAAAGCCTCCCTCCAATTCTTCCAAAGAGGCATCGGCATTAGATTCGACGTCTAATTCGATTGCCAAGATTTCAAAAGCCGGCTCTGCTGAGGATCTTCATGTACGTGAACTTCCTTTTTGCAATAGCAAGAATGTGTCGCAAACTTAAGCGGGATGTTAATATTTGCTTGACAGCACGTATGCAGTTACTGAAAGGCTACCAGTTGCATTCTGAAGTGAAGGTCTAAGCATTGTTAGTTTTCAGATGATATGACTCGTGAACCTCTTTACCTCTTCATTGTCCTTGTTCTGCTGAAGGTTTTTCCTGGCTATATAATGCATTATTATTGTTAGTTTATAATTATGGGAAGTGTTAGCTTAATTAGAAGACCTTTTGGGCTAATGTTTGCATAATGAATCGCTATCTGTGTTTAGAAACAATTTTCCTGTTACACGTATATGATTAGCTGCCGCTGTCTTTCCTCTACCAGCGCGGCATGAAAAGTTCCTAAGCTGCGTTTGTGGTGTTAAGTTAGAATTTAGCATTCATTAGTGTAAACTCTGTTGTCGTAGTGTATATTTGCGTTGTTAATCCACGTTCAATATTTAATATTTTGAGGATTCCGAAAGCTTATCGCCTGACTGTGTAATTGACATTGTGGCTTTGGTAAGAAATGCAAAGCTTCAGTTGAAAACTGATCCTTCTCTCCCTGAAACAGCGACAGTTGATGTGCTGGAAGGCAATACAGCAAATGACGAATCAGACACCACTCCCTCTTTCATGGAAGCTCCGGAATTGCCGCTTAATGAAACGATTTCTTTCATTGATAACGACGATAAAAGCGGTCCGTTTGGGCCAAATCCGCGAGACATTTTGGAAGCGTTGACAGCATCCTCTGCACACGACGTTTTTTCTTTGGAAGGCTTGGAAATTCTTGGCGATTCCTTCTTGAAATACTTAGTGACGGTTTATTACTTCAAGCAATACCCGAATATGCATGAAGGCAATTTGTCCGTGCTTCGTGGTCGTCAAGTGAGTAACTACAATCTGTACAAACTGGGCAGACGAAAAGGCATTGGAGAATTTATGGTTGGTTGCAAGTTCGAGCCATCGGACAATTGGTTGCCTCCTGGATACATGCCGTTGTGCTGCGAAACTGCTGAAACTTATGGTGACGACGAGGACAACAAAATGGAAAGAGAACTGATGGGCGATTTAGAAGTTGAGCCTTTAAATGTTTCCTTGGTTCCGGTGTCAAAAAATTGGATATCAGAAGAATTAAAAGATATCATTCCAGACAATTTGTTTACCAAGCAGGCTTTATCTGATAAAACCATAGCTGATTGCGTGGAAGCATTAATCGGCTCGTTTTTGCTCAATTGTGGAACAAAGAAGGCGATCGGGTTCATTGAATGGCTTGGAGTAAAAGTGGCATCAGAGGTTTGATTTTGGCATTGCACGCTGTTAAAGGTGGCACTGACTTTTCTTTAGAATTGCGATCTAACCAGTCCAGTGCAGTTGCCATTGATTGACAGCCATCCTAACGCGACAGATGAATTAAATCGCCTATGGAATACGTTTGATCTTTCGCAGTTTGAAAACAAGATCGGCTATAGATTCCAAAACAAAGCCTACCTAGTGCAGGCACTATGTCACACTTCTTATTCTTACAATCGATGCACGGACTGCTATCAAAGACTTGAATTTCTCGGGGACGCAGTTCTGGACTACTTGATCACTCGACACCTGTATGAGGATAAACAAGCCCATTCACCGAACTTGCTGACAGATCTTCGTTCTTCTCTGGTCAACAATACTATTTTCTCTTCATTAGCAGTGAAGTTTAAGTTCCATCAGGTAAGAATATTTTTGAACGTTAACCTACAGTTTTCATATACAGAGAGATCAGTTCGCTATGTCGAGTGAGCTTCCTGTGACTCACTAAAAGCAGTGGAACGTCAGTGGTCAGCTGTGTTCATTTTTCCATGATCGATTTCGCCTTGATAACGTGTTCTTAATCTGCAGTTCAGATTTGTGCCTGATTCTATTATTATCATATTCAAAAGAGTACTACAAACGTTAGTTTGAAAAAACGTTTTTCAGTATACTTTTCAAGTGAGCTTACATAGTTGAACAATGGGAATATGAAAGTCCTTTGATTTGAAGTACAAATACTATCATTAATATTTTGTCTGAATTAATGCCTAGTGATCACGAAACAAAGTCGCTGAATGCGTGCGCGTTTAAGTGGAAATGTTAGCTGTCAGAAAGCTCTTGAGTTATTGTGGTTTTCGGTAGTGAGACATGTACGCTACTTTCAGTATTTCATGGTTTTGAATCCCACCCTTTGTACGAAGATCGAAAAGTTCGTGACAATGCTCGAAACTCTACAGCAAGACGCAAATTTTGACAGCGAGGTCGGTCAAGCATTTAGGTGCCATTCGCTGCTAACGTTTTCTTGCTCAGCTCTATCTCTTGGAAGAAGAAGACGAAGAAGCTGAAGAAGATGTTGAGGTTCCAAAGGTTCTAGGAGACATTTTTGAATCAGTAGCTGGTGCTATCTATCTGGATTCTGGATGCTCCTTGCATGCAGTATGGCGCGTCTACTACGTGATAATGCATGAACAAATAAGTAGATATTATAAGCGAGCTGTCCGTGCATTACTTAAACTAATGTTTCACAGAAAAATGCTGTGCCAACCCACCAGTCTCTCCTGTGAGAAAGCTTATGGAAATGGAACCTGAACGGACTACTTTTCGGTATATTTATTGTAATCTATTGATTATTATGCACTGCTTCGTTTAACAGGCGCGTGGAGCGGAACATGATAGAAGGAAACGCTCGAGTAACGGCTCATGTGCACGGTGTTGGAACATTCACTGGAGCAGGCCGTTGCTATCGCATTGCCAAAACGACAGCTGCTAAACGAGCTTTGCGATTTCTGAAACGCTTACGCGATCAAGCAGGTGGCTCTTCCATGTGATACCTCCAACTTACAACCGTCCTGTCAAACTTGATACCATTGGTCTCTCTGTGATGGTTTACCTTCGGCCATTCTAGACTAGCATTGAAATATCCATTATCTCTGTTATGGGTAGCAGTGCAATCACGGGCTGTCCCTCAATGTGCGTTCTTCCGTAAGAGCAGAGTATTAGGCGACTAAAGTTGCTCAACTTGCTTCGTGACGCCACGAAGAAGGTAGAACTGAGAATTTCGTAGTACTGCGATAGCAGTTTCGATCATTTGGAACCCTGCAATCATGAGTAGTGATATTGCTGCTTGAATGCTCAAAGTCCTACAAACCGAATGCCTATTTTGACTTGTGAAGTCACCTCGTCTTTTATTTTAAACTCGATATTAAATTGTTTGTAGTACGGAAGGTTTTGATCTTTTCAAATCCCCGTACAACTTTGCGTGTATGTGTAAAAGTGGTTGTCTCCTCAGTCAGCTGCAAACGGTGGTGCTTTCAGGAAGAGTTTATTTAAACGCTACGCTGTTGATTCTGCGTTTTAGTACAACGCAAATCTAGTATACAATGAAAACCTTTCCGTAGAATGTTTATCGAGCAAGTAAGTTCATCGCTTTCTTAGCTGACCTGTACTATCTACAGTGGCATGCTCTCATTGACATGTCTGCGACGGAAGAGTAAGTAGCCGATTTGTTCATCAGAAAGAAACCTGTGAATACGGTTGCAATTCATTTTGAGAATAAAGCCCCAACAGTGTGGCTTATGCTGATGACTGTCCGCATTTCTGCTTGCTGGTATCTACTAATAGGCGCTGATCAATACCACAGGGATTAGGCTATTTCAGAGTGGTGAGGAACACAGCGATGGTACTAAAAAAATGTATTCTGAAATTCTTAGTATATATAAATCTACCCTAAGGGTTCGTCTCCCTGCTTAACGGTCTGAATCGCTTTGGTCACTATGTTCACACTTTAAACCATTGAGAATACATTGCACTTCTATCGTTTTTGGGTCATTTTCGCCCAAATCCCTAGCATACACAGCAGCTGCGCTTTCGAGATATTCCTTCAGCTTCTCTTAAATTCAACTATGCATTTAAGATCACCAATTCGTCGACTTACTGTCATCTATTAGGCCTTCTGCACGGTGAATAAGCTGTTTGATAACTACAATTGACGCATCAGCTGTTGTAATATCAACAATTGGCCTACAACATAAAAGACGCTCAATAAGGGTTGTATTAGTAATTCAGGATGACTTCTTACTTAGAAAACGCCGCATTGTGAGCTCTTTTGTAATATTCGATCGCCTTCTGTTTTTGAGACATTTTTTCTAACAGCCGAGCCATACGAAGATAAAGCGGAATGAGAATGGAGCTTTCTGATTCACCGGTGTTCTCGACAACCTGTATGACCACTTCGAGGTGAACACATGCGTCGTTTATCCTTTCCAAATCATATTCATTGCTAAACATATGATAATTAGTTCCACAGGTTCATTTATTTCAGTTGCATCTACTAAGATAATTCGTCGTATAGCTGCAGTGTCCATTGTGTCTGTTCATCATCGTTCATCCGACTTTTGTTCTGCTTGAAAATGTGCAATGCCTTTTTTATGTACTGCTTTGCTTCGCATGACTTTCCCATAGATCGCAGTGCTTTCGCAGCAAGCATCAAGGATTCCAGGGTTGTCTGTAGGTGTAATTTCCAGTCTTGACTTGCGATGTCATCAGTTTGTTTGCTTTTCGTTGGGGCTGGCTCCGTAAGGACTTGTAAGGCACTCTTTGCATGATCGTACGTTTGCGGACCAAGTCCTGCGAAAACAATTTCTGCCTAAGCGATACTGACTTTCTAGAGCTCGATTTTTCAAAAGAAGATCTGCAAACGAATACGTTTCTGAAGCTTGCGGAAGGATAAAGTGGTGAAAAGTTTACCACCACGGGACTAATGCTTGGTTAAGCTTACAGTGCTTAGAAAAGTATTTTACCTTAAAGCGACATTTCACTTAAACTCCATAAGTGGAAATGCGATTGAATCAGACGTTCTATACCCCACTGTCTTGATCATAATGGACTACTTATAAGTTCGACTAATTTTCAAAGCAACTATGACTTATCAGCCGATCTAATAAGTTCTTTCTTAGTACTACTAACCGCGCCTTTTCTGTATCCTTCTGTTTTAGGGTAAACTCAGTGGTCATGTTTGATGGTGAAATGTGGTTCACTGGGAACATGTCGTTTCATTTTGTAGATGTAGCAATAGAATTAAAGATAAGCAAGATAGCGCCTTGACACAAAGGCTAAAACATTTCTTTGTGTTAATATTTCGGCAGCTAATACCCTGACGCTATTTTCTGTTGTTTCCATCAAATGCACGGAACGGTACTCATTCAGTTCTTTATTTATTTTATTAGGCAGAGCTTTCAGAGCAAATGGTGCCCCGTCATCAAGGTCAACATAGCGAATGAAGCAACGATAATGCGAAGGTCAAAAGTGGTAATAAGAAAGTAAAAATTAAAACTAAATACTATCTTCTTCCTTTATTAAGAACTGCAGTAGCTAATAAGGAAGTGCAGGGTACACAGAAGCAGTGTTTCTGCTTTGCAACTGCTTGCTTAAATCAGAAACTAACAACTTCAGACAAGTGGAACATTTGAACCTGCAGCTCTCCGTATTGGAGGCGTAAGGATACCCCTTTGCTTTAAAGAGTTTAGTCAAAACTTTTCCTGAAGCTTTCGAGACTGAGCTTTTCCATCTTCAGCTATTAACTCCGCTGAAGATGGCACGAGCTGATTCCTGAGAACTTCAGAAAAAGGCTTTTAGTAAACTCTAACACAACGAAGTTCCCATAATCATTTTTTTCCATGAAACAAGGGGAACTTTCTCTAATACAAAAAACGGAAAAGTGTAACTTACCCTTAAGTAACCAGTATGCTCTGGCTAGCATACAGTGCCACTGAGCGCGAAGAATAACATTTGAGTGTGAGTAAGATATTTTTGCCAGAGTGAGACAGCGCACAGCTGCAGAAATGCATTCGTCGGCCTGATAATATTTCACGTATATTCAAACGTTTGAAAAAGCTATAACGATTGAGCAAACCGTTTCGGCAGAGAACGAACGCTCAAACAGCTCGCTGTATTGAATGAAGAGGAAGTTAGGAGAGTATTCTGTCCCTGACGATGCGGCATTTTCTTCTTCATCAGACATTGCTTTATTTTGACTGCCGAAGGTAACAATTTCATAAGAGATGAATTAGTAACTGCTTTTGCCATTCACGATTTATGCTTTATTTGCTCTCCTCCCCATCAATACGCAGACAAACAGCACTTTGCACAAAGCGTTTCTCTGCACTTGGCGCTTGTTGCTATGGCAACACATTATAGCGGAAAACGAAAAGGAGAAAAATGTTGATTTGAATAAACTCGTTTCATTCTGGTTGAGATAATACTATCTGCCTAAGGCGTCTATCAGAGAACCACTGTGCGCATTTGATTTTAGTTGAATGAATTTTTGACATATAATAATAAAAGTGCGCATTATCAGACTGTTCGACCATACCAGAAACCTTGGTTGCCTGTGAAATATAAAGAGGCATTATTAATTTACTCACCTTACGTGATCTTATCAGAAGATTATGCAAAACTTATAGCACAAACAGTTTCAAAATAAGGCATTTTGCCTCATACACACTATACATGTCGCAGCAGAAAACCGAAAACAGCAGACATTTTTTTATATACTTTTACATTCTTTTCAAGTTGCCCTATCACACCATTTGGGCACTAATGCTCGTAGTTTGCCTGAAACTTCCAATCGGTACTCTCAAATAGAAAAGTGTCTTCGTTTATGCAATGATACTTTTACACAGTCGGCCAGTGGATGATTAAATTGAAGATGCACTTCTACGCACACTGTACGTAGCAAGTGAAGAGCTGTTGCTACTATGCCATTTCAGTTCTGCTCTCATGCATGCGCGCTGGAGGAACATAATCAGGAGAGCTCACTAAGACTCTATTGCCCCTCACATCGCGTAGACAGTTGCGCCAATTAGCAGTTATAATGTATTCCATGTACAATAAGGTGTTTGCCTGTCATCGGTTAACGAGCAAAAATCAAACAATTTCTAACAGCCGATTTATCAGCCAATATTGCTCTATATGGTATTCAAAGCTATATGTTGCGTATTGCCAAAGTACAGTAGACCTGCTGTTCGCTTAATTCCGTATCGGCAGGTTCAATTGTTCCTAGTATGGGTTGCGGTGAAATGAACTTTCATGTTTTCTTCGTTAATGGTTCTGAAATCAAAGTCAGTAGTCCAGTGGGTGAATAATTTTGTTTACTGAAGCATTTTATGCAAGAGCTTTCCAACACTGCGTTAAGTTCGTAGACAGCATAACTTAAATCTAAATCTAAAGGCATTAAACTTATTCATTAATGAACAATCATTGAAAAGAGAAAGAGATACCACCAATGGCCTCTAAATGTCTATTCGTCGTTTTGTTGCACATGATAATTAAAATCGGTCATGACAGATAGCACAGCCTTAAAAGGGTACTGCAGGCATTCGTCTGAGAAAAGGGTTGAAAAATAAAGAAAGAACATATTGGCAAAATAATAGTTTGCCTAAGAAACCCTGAGTATATCCTCGCATCAGAACAACAGGAATGCGCTTATCTAAGACAATTTGCAAAACTAGTGCATAATATTGTTCGTCTAATCTTCATTGGCACTGCTACTGGCACGTCTGAAGGACGAATCGATAGGCAACGCATATCATATGTGTTATCAGTAACAAGCAAACTGAAAATGCTTCGCGCAACAGTGAATGCGTGCTTGCAGCAGCTGAATGACTCTTTTGTAAATTGAATATGATCATTAACATTAGTTTTCGTTCGCCTTTTGTCTCAGTTTGCTCATTCGAAAACGATTTGAAAAAGCTAATGGTAGCATTAGCCAGGCAAGGGCAGACTGTCTAAGTTCAGTCGCCTTTATATTTTGCTCATATTAGGCACTGCCAAGCAATCACAATGCGATTTTCAACTGCTTAACGCAATTTTACGAACAAGGAATGTTGTATCACAGTTCCTTAAAATAGCGTTTTTTCGAACGCCACTGTAAAGGTTCATTGATTATTAAGATTTTGTCTCGTTAATCGTTTGATTGTTTATCATAAATTTTGTTTCGCGCAGACAGTGGAATTGGCTGTGTTCTGAAAGCCCCGCGTTTTTCGTGACAAATATTCGAAAGAAACGCTATGCAAATATTGAGAATTTCAACGCTATTTTTTTGGGGCATAGTGAGCAACAGGTGGCATGCATGTTCATTACAGAAGTAACAGGCATAATTATGGAAAAACATCAACAACAAAGCAGCATTTTCCTTTTCCCAACTCATACGAACTGATTAGCTTAGTGACCTGAACGGGAGATGTACAGAATAAAACAGAATATTTGAATTAGGAGCGCATGTGGTACGTCCCCTCGTTTGTATGTTCTCAGCGCTTTGTTCTGGCCGCGGCAAATTCAAGTTTTGCTTTTTGAACCTTCCAGAATTACTTTTTGAAGATTTTTAATGCGCTTTAACCGGTGGAAAAAGAGGAACGGCTGTATTAAATTTCTGAATGACCAGTGGCATAAGCTCATTCAATTTTAAGGGCTGATTTCATTAATATTTACGAATTGGAGTTACACATATGGGATTTGTCCACTTTTACAGTCATTTTTGTGATCTGTTCAATCACTTCAAGGTGTAGTGAAAGCCACGTTCATTTATATTAAAATACATGTTGAAAGCAAGCAGTAAAACACTGCGTCTCGCAGTAATATCAAAACAACTTGTGGCTAAATCTCTGGCTTTCTCAAATGTTCTTTTGGCCCGTGTTTATTATATAAAGTACGGTCGATACCTGCCGGAATAATGTAAACATTCCAAAGTGAAAATTGCGTTGTTGTAACGCTCAATTAAAACTTCTCCAAGTCATCATTAGGAAGGGGTGTTGTGCATGCAAAATGTTTTGGCCAAAAGTGTCCTGAAGGAGAGCTCAGAAAAAGGAAATACGTATGACAAATGTTCCAAAAGTTGCATAAGCCAGAAAGCTTTCGAAGCAACCATGATTCATCTGCAAAACTACAAGAACTTTTCCGTTCCGTGTTCATGCTGTATCATGGTCATTTTAAACTCATTATTACTACAGCGGCATGAATATGCGTGCTGATAAGCACTTCTGTTTTTTAAAACTTCTGTACAAGCGTGCGGAGACATATGAACTATCTGTGGAATGGCCTTTATGAAATGACTTACAGGAATTTCAAGTTGCAGTTTACCGTGGGACTATTTTTGATTCGTTGGTTCTAACATTTACGAACAAGCATTTGCATTCAGACACTGCGTCCGCCGGTCCACATTGCAGGTACAAAAGTCATGTAGTTCACAATCATTTAAGAGTCCTAGTCTCATTCGCTTAACTTATACAGCTGTGTTTAATTCGCCTAATGACAGACAGCGTGACTGATATAGAGCCCAAAGTCTTAAATTAACTTTATCTGTGACCCCGAAGCCACATACCTGTATCTCCTTGTTCGGTGATATGACGACTTTTCCCCTCCTATCATCATGGCAGTTTCAAGGGGAGCATTTTGCAGACAATTTTGTTAGCTCGGTATGCACCTTGAAATTTTCGATGGATAATCAAATTCAATACTGAGTTATATGTTTTCTTTAACTTGCATGCTCAGATGAAAGCAAGCATTGTGACACATTGTGGAAAGAAGCAATTTGCAAATAAAAGCTTTTTTGAGTATTCCACGAGGTCCCATGGGCAATAGACAAGATGTCGTGCAGTTCCATTGGGCTTTTGCTCTCTTAAGGTACGAACATCAGCAGGAAGTTTCGCTAACGTCAATTCAGCTTGTTGGACATGGCACGCTGTAGTGTGACAAAATTTCTCCCGGCTTATTGATCATAAGCTGCTTATTGACAACAGTGTAGGCATAAAAGTAAGTTTTTTGTCTTATGAACCGTAATAGCATCACTTCTGACTAAGTGCATGCACCCGATGGCCAGGTGGAAATAACTGCGTTCCAATGAAAGCACAATACTATACTTCCCAAATTAGATTTAAGTGCCAAGTTTAAAATGCCTCGATATCAGGAATTGAGTTCCTATGAAATGAGCCTAAATTTGCAGAGATAAGCTTATGACGACGCTTCTAGTTTCTAAGAAACAGTACAGTGACTTGCTTTGACCCACAGCCGTTTACAAGCTACATTTTTAAGTGCAAATCGTGTACTGCGGAAATACGGTGCAAATGCGACTGCAGTCATGCGTTTTAGGGTTAGACACACGCCGCTTACTTAACAACTCCGTATGGCTGAACAGTTTGAATGATTATAAAGACATAAGTGCAAGCACCAATTACATTCCTTTGAATGTCACTGGTTCAGTGCTTGCTACGCAGTGCTCAGTTCTGTGCTGTTAATGAAATTATCATGGAAACGAAATCGATATAAAGTGACCAGAAGAACGTTTCAGCTGGCATAGCGGCTTGTTTCCTGTTGAATGAATATGTTCCGTTCCTAGTAATCCTATCTTTCATATGTCAGAAGCATGTTAAACACCATAACGCAAATGATAACCTGATCTCATTGGAAAGTATTGCATGAAAATATTCTTAAACCGCTGGCAGCTTCAATGCCTGGCCTATTTCCAAATATCATTTTGAGGAACTGGATGGACAGAAAACAACTGTCAAAAACGGAAAACGGCGGATTGGCACAATTCATTTGAACATTGGGGTTATACCCATTTCAAAGATTTTGCATAGAAGCTTCTCCTGAGTGTATTACAATGCCTTGAAGAGCTGACCTGTGATGCAAAGCAAGCGATACATCGAATATTCGATCCTTATGGATGCAATAACAATGCAACGAACTTTTATTTAGTGCAGTGTTAAAAGCGACTAAACAAATAAAGACTCTGACTTGCGTGAACAGCGCAGCAGGACTCTTCAATTGTTCCCACCGTGATTAAGAAATCAGATCGACCCAACTTTTCTACTGATAGAAGTCTGCTGCATGAGCAAGTCTTAAGCAAGTCGTTAAATGATTTTGAAGACGTCATAAGCCTTGAATGGTTGCATCACTGCAGCCAACGGAGGAAAGATCATCAAATGACAGCTAGAATTCCGGGCTACATGAAGTTTCGCCGTGATCGAAATAATTCCTTTTTGCGGTCGTTCGCTGGTAAGATCTACTGTTACTATTTTTAGCCATTCGTTGCATGCATTTTAAGCTTTTTTAATCAGAGGTACCTTTGATTCAGGTAAACCATAACTGACAAAAGATGTGTTCATGAACAACTTAATGCATACAGTGCGCACCTTAAGTCTGATGGTGAAGAACGATTATTAAAATAGGCTTCTTCGCAAAGAAATAAGTTTCATTTTTCGAAATGTTTTTTTATTGTCTTTATTGCCTTGTTAATTTGTAATCATGGGAACAAAAGCCATGACGGTGGCTGGCTGAACATTTTATTACCTAAAGCAGACAGTATCGAGCACACAGCTATGTGAGTTCAGAGCCTTCGGAAATGTGTAGTTCATTCATCTGTCTTGCTGTTGTCATTCTGCCTCAACGCTGGCAATCGAACTTGGCAGTTCTGATGGCATCATTCCCTCATGCTTTCTATCAATCTGTCATTGGCATTTTTGACGAGAATCTAAAACCGTACCAAAAGAATGTTTATTAACATCAATACGACAAGTGCACTGTCACCGAGTGCCGGATTGCTTCTAAATTCATTGCACGCATTTTGGAGCAGCTAGTTCTCAGAGGAACGTGCTTAAAATAGTTTGCATACCATGTTCTTCGATTAGTTTTGCATGCTGCACTGTTGAAAGAGCGCTTTTCCACAATATTTGTGAATCAGGGCACGCCTAACACGTATTTTCAAAGCGGACCTCAGGACAACTGCTACAGCTAAATCATAATAATTGTGGCAGGCGTCAGTAAGAAAGCATTTTCAGTTTCTGCAGGAAACTTAGAGAATTCTCTGCCCAGGCTATGACTGAAAGATTGAATCTTGAAAGCTGCTAATAAGTGTGCTAAACCAAAGGCTATATATAGCAAAAAAATGATATTTCTGAGGCAAACTGATTCCACTAACAAATTTACTGCTGTATGGAAATTATGTGAATACGTTTGATTGCATTAGTAGAGTTACAAATAGAATAACTGTAGAACAAATGTAAAGCTGTTTCTTTATAAGCCATATCGTTCTGAGATACTTATTGAGGAAACTTGCTGACTTTAAGGTCTTTCGTATAATTTGGCTCGTAGGCGGCATGTCAGCTGGCTAGAACATTTTCAGCATATAATAAGAAGCAGTCTCGTCCTTACTAAGAAGAGTTGTTTTACCAATAAAAGCGGAATTTGAGTTGCTAGCAATAGTTCATTAACAGGAAGTCGAAAGCTTGTTTATGCTCAAGCTCGTGCCAGTTTTATCTGTTCAGTACGCAATTCATTTTTGCAAAAGAAGTGATCGCCTGAGGTACTTCGCGTAACTTTTTATCGCGCATTCCCTTAAGCTGAAAAGGGACAATTAGCAACTTATTATAACGGTTTTTCTTATGTGATACTTACTTCCTCTATCCAGTAGTGCCTTTATAATTGAATTTTGTACTTCATCTCCAAAGTGTGAAGATCTCGAAATCAATAAACTGCGTTAAATTATACTCACACAGGTGACAGGTTTAAAACTGATAAATAAAAATGACAGGTCAGTTATTAAATGTTTTCTTAGAAATTTTCAGCAGCGATGAAACAAGAACCTGATGTGAATGACTGCCAGATACAGACGAAAAATGAAGAGCTGATCAGCATTTAGGAACAACAGTACTTTCAATATTACGAAACGTAATGCGCGTAGCAAACAGCTAATGATTCAAGCATAACGCCCTCCGCTATCTATCTTCATTACGTTTCTCTGTTCTAAATCCCTTAAATTGTTTGAATTCCTCGCTTTGCTCTTACCACTTATTAATTTGCATTTCTGCCTTTAACAGTTACTTTCTTCTTTAAACTTTCCAACTTAAAGAACCCGGTTAACATTACAGTTAGTCCAAGTATCATTGCGAAGAGAGACGGCGGCGTTCAGATAGCCTTAGCATGTCTGTTAAAAGATGCTATCCACAACTATAACAATCCGTACATTTACTGAACACAAACGCACATGCACCGTTATGAAGTATCAAATTTATGAGGAAGGAAGGCGACTCTTATTTATTTACAAGGTGAGGAAAAGAGTATCACGTGGACAAAGAAATACGCATGTCCATTTTTTTCAACATAATAAAATGTGAATTTCATATCACAAGAACTATTTGCGCAAAAGAGGAGATTTGCTTATTTAGTTAAACTTATCCGTAATCGCTTCGAAAACTCCATGGTGGTTTCTTCACAAAGAACGGCACAATCAAATTGACCAATACTATTTTCGTCATGCTTACACTTGCTGGAGCAATGTTGTCTGGACTGTTACTCTGAATTATTAGATATTGAAAGCATTTCTATCTTCCAACTTTCATCATGAAAACCATTGCGCTGGTTGAAAGAAACTGTACATTCAGAAATTTCTCTCTTTGTTTATGAAAGCTGTTTAAGGAAGCTTCCGTTCATTTGGCGCTATTCCGTTTGCAGTCGGATCTATTGATTTGAATCTTCGCGCTTGTCAGAAAAGAATTAAAGTTAGTCGCCTGGTCAAGAAAAACGGTGAAGTTAATGTTACTCGAAACAATGTGCCAAAGTTGGAGCGGCAATATATAAGGTAAGCCTGATGGAAAAAAGATGAGTCATTTTAAAGCTTTTGATAAGATACACCAAATAAAGACATCTCTGCGTTTTTCGCCCATCATACATGATTTTTGTACTGTTGATACGGAACACGAATGTACGCAGGCGCATTTTCATAGAGAAGCTTTAAGATATGATACTCTTTCATAAGAATATGCAAAAGAAGATTGTCATTGCAATCTGTCGCCGTAAAGTGGCAAAAGAAAATTACTATTTCACAGTGGTTCAAAAATTAGTTGATCCTCATTCTAACACAAGCACAACATGGGACCATTTCTCTGTAAGATGAAGCTGTATACAGTTAAGGGACAAAATCTAAACTTACGCTTATGCTACAAACCTGCAAGTGCTGAGTTTAAAATGCTCATCTAAACTCTCAGTTCCTAAATTTGACGTGCTCAGCTTAGATTTCATAGCTATGTTTGGGAATAACCCTTAGCATGATCATCTTTTATTTTTGAAGCAGAGCTTTCTCGAGGAAGAACCTCGTTCTGCGATCAGCGCTGCCAGGTAAGCAAAGCGGAAATTTTGGAATAAGATCTGTTCAGCGCCAGACTCTGTATTTAAGGGTTCACACTTTTGCCTTAATCTTCCAAATGTTGACCGACCGCGGTGGGTGAAATAAATGAACTCATCTATTTATGCGCATTGTTGGAAATGCGTATAAATAGATGAGCTCATCTATTCAGCATGCGCATCTTCAGTCATCAGTGTTTGCCGAAAGGAGTCAAGTCGCAGGATAGAACCAGAGAAAGCATAGCACTTTTTGTAGCAACAGTGATTCATTAATTCTCAACTGCTTGAGGAAAACCGTGTCTTGCTTTGAAATGTCTTACGTCACGCATCTTTGAAGGGACTTGTTTACAACACTGCTGGATGTTAAATGGCGATACAGTCTTGTCATTTTCATCGGCTTCTTCGTTCTCAGTTGGACATTTTTCGCTGTACTATATTATCTCATATGCTGGTTGCATGGTGATCTGAAGAATTATGATGACTTAGAGTGGACTCCGTGTATAAGCAATGTTTTCGACTTCACGTCAATATTTTTGTTCTCCGTTGAAAGTCAGCATACAATTGGATTTGGGAAACGGTAAGTGTTAATAATTACGTCAATGTTCCTGAATATCAAATTCTGTCTCCCGGAAAGCAATTAACATTATTTTACCATCGGTTAAAGTCATATAGAAACGTATTAATAATTTATGACAACTTTAACCATTTCATTCTTTGTATCAAGTGCGTTATTCCCGTTAGTTATTCGAAATCTCAGCATCTGTTAATAGAAGACAAGTATGCATGCGATGCCTGCAGGGCAGTTATCAGTCAGAATGAGAGCTCTGGGCATACAGTTCTCATGAACATAACTTTCGCAATCAGCGTTCGCACATTAATTACAAGTCAAGCATCTTGAAAAATAAAACATCTTGCAGGTATATCACCACACACTGCGGCGCGGCTATAGCTGTTTTGTGCACCCAGTCCATCTACGGATTGCTGATACAATCATTCATTGCTGGTATTGTATTTTCTAAGCTAGCGAGACCAAAAAATAGAGCAGAGACGCTGATCTTCAGTAAATTTGCTTGCATATCAATCAGGAATGGAAAGCTATGTTTTTTATTTCGAGTTGGTGACATGCGCGACACGCATTTGCTAGAGGCTCACGTACGCTTGCAAATGATACGAAAAACCGTGACAGACGAAGGAGAAGTCCTACCGTTGGACCAACATGAAATGAATGTCGGATTCGATCGAGGACTCGACCGTCTTTTCTTGATATGGCCAGTTACGATATGTCACGTAATAGATGACAAAAGTCCGCTGTATGAATATTCATGCCAGACGTTGAAAACCGCACAGTTCGAAATAGTAGCAATTCTCGAGGGTATAATCGAAAGCACTGGAATGACAGCACAAGCACTCACCTCTTACTTGCCTTCAGAAATCCATTGGGGACACAGGTGATAAAGATTACCAGGTTGTCTGTTCTTATAGCTGGATGTCGGTTCCGTAGGTTCGAAGAACTAATAACAAACCAAAACATGAATGGTGGCTACCAAGTCGACTGGAGCTTGTTTCACAAAACATTTGCCGTGAAAACCCCCCGCAAATCTGCAAGAAGATTAGACGAAATCAAGGTAAGTAAACAAGTCACGTTTTACTACCACAATAGCGTAGACTGTGGTAGCTAATGTCATTACTTCAATCACGTATAATTTATCATAAAAGACAGTTGAATGTTCCATTTTCATGATAAAACGACATGACTTGCTGTTGTTAAGGCAAAAAACGGTGTATTGTTCCAGTTGCACGTGTTCAACAAGCGATTAGAGTACTCGAAGCTCGGCTGGTTCCGTCATCAGCGATGAGGCGGTTAGGCAGGCTTCTGCCTTACTACCTTTTGAATTGGTTTGGTGAATACATCCAACGGGAACAATATACAGCTTTTTGCCTTAACTGCAGTTCCCTCATGAAATGATCAGTTTTCAGAATGGCTTGCTGTTCTAAAAAATTGAATTGTTTGCACAGTAAATTGATCTCTGATCATGCTTGAGCGGAATTCATCCTTCAAAAAGGGCAGGACATAAAAGGACTCAAGACGAGCAAAAAATATATTATTAATAGTTTATACTTCTCAGCAGGAGCTGTAAATGATCTATTTTGATGATTTTATGGGAGACAAACGTTCCCTGCTAGGGAAGATCCTTAAGATAGTTTTCGTAGTAAGGCAGCTGAAGTTCATCATTTTCAAAAGCGTTTCTCATTTTGGAAGTCAACAGTCCCTGCGAGATAAATTCATACAAGAAAAGGAAGATCAATGAATTGGTTAACATCTTAAATTTTAATTCATATAAGATAACCGCGCGCATGTCGTCATAGGGAACATTTAGAACAACTGCCCGCTAGCGCATAGCTGTGGATGAAAACAGTCGCATAAAAACCTTTGTCTGTGACCTCGTTAAATCTTTCTTAATTCACTTAAAATTAACAATAAAGCTGAAACATGAAGTCCTTTGATAGCCATGGTTACGTGCAAGTTCAAATAACTAATCATAAAAAAGCTATTCCGTAGTTAGTGGCGGAGTATTTTTGACGCGAAGTATTCCCCTCAGGCATATTTTGATGACGCAGGTGAGAGCTATTTTAGCTCAACACTAACAGCAACACGTCGGAATATTGTGGCAGCCACAGAGCCGAAGAAATTGAAACTGACGATGAAACTCCTTCCCCTGAACTCGTCGTTGAAGCTTCTCCAAAAGACGCAGAAATATCGTCTTTGTGTGCTACAGTGAAAGGACTTCAATTCATCGATCAAAACTTGCCTTCTCCCTCCCAGACACGCTGTGCTAAGAACTTACCAGCAATAGCTAAATCAGAGATTATCAACATTTTCACTACAGAGGAAGAAAGTGATTAATTCTTAATAAAATTTTGTGACCAACAAAATGCATAAACAAAAGAAGCTTCTCTTTTTCCATTGGATCAAAACGCCAATTAAGCGACGCTGAATATGGTAAGAGTTGAATCCTTAAAACACGATTTCCGATATCACGTTCTTCGTAGCGACGAGGATGTCTGATCAGCCATCTGTTTCAGCACACTCTGCGGCTTGACGCAGTTATCATGATAAGCGCGTAAGAATCAGTGAAACATTCTCCATCAGAACTGCAATAATGCAATATCACGCTTACGCGCGTTCTTCTCAATTACACGATGGACAAGAAGGTACACCACAAGTTTGTTCTTTCGTTACTTCAAGCACGTCATGAAATTCTTTATTTTTAAAGCGAATAACAGAGAAGAATATTCTCGCAGAAATTTGAATATTAACACGCGCTAACACTTAGACAGCGCGCGGAGAATTGAACGACAAAGCGTTTAGGCCAACTCAGATTATGGACAGCTAAAATAGCAGTGAACGCTAAAGTAGAAAGTAGTAGTGCAAGGCTTACTTGGAACCTAAAGGACTTTCATGCTTGAACTACGGGCTTCGTCCATTAACATGTCACACATACTTTATTTGTTTAATAGTCCAAATTCGTAAAATCTGAAATCTGTGACATGCTCAGCCCTGAGAAAAAGGATTTGATTTTAAATCTGCACTGGCAAGTGATGTACATCCACGAATAACTATTTCGTCAAGCTTTTCAACAGTTTTCTGTGTGATTAAGGTCAGCTAAAAATTTACCCAAACACTTATTGCCGAAATATTAATAGTTCTGCATACAGAGAACAATAACAAATCGCTTTATTGCATAGACATGAAAAATTTTAAAACGAAACAACTCCAATCACAATAAAACCAACTTCTTAAACCATTCACAACAATGAATGGGCAGGAATAACAATATCATCTTCGCCTCTTCAATCCTGGAGAAGACCAACGAGACCCGTCAAGAAACGATCAGTGTCTTCGGCATACAGTTCAACGACTGAAACAAAGTGCATAAAAAAGCATGTGCTCACAGTTCGCGAATGTTATATTCATGTGACGTCATACTTCATCCCTCTGCGTCATAAAAAATCATGCGTGATCGAGACAGTGCGACCAAAAGCCGAGACGCTTTCCCAAAGTAAACTATGAATAAATATGGCCGTTAATCTACCATTAACCGTCCTTGTAATAAGAATAAGTTATTCGAAAAGGTCTATCATTAAAGCTGAAGACTTCGCGAGCGGAAGATATATTTTCATTTCTGAGAACCATGGTCATTCCTGACTAAGAGTTTTGAAGTTCTTTAGGTGCCCCGTACTAATGGAATGAATTTCTAAAGATGAAAATATTTTTTTGAGTTGACGGTTTAAGCTGCGCGCCAAGAGAATAAGTGTTTCTGTAAAAAAGCCAACCTTCAAATGATCAAAACAATTCTGACGTTTCAGGATCTTGTTTTCCTAACTGTGGACTTACCGAAGTCGACCATTTCAAAAAATAATGCAAAGGACCGTATTTCCAAAAATTCAAACTTCAGCATTAAATCAGCACCTACCATGAGATTCGAAGAACTTTTGTCTAATTCGACAAGTCGTCTTTTCTGCAATTCTCAGGAACGCCTGGCCAAATAGACTTAAAAAATACAATCTGCATGCAAAGATAATTTTGTTTTCATAGGCAGAAGATACTTCTTAGGTTTATCTTGAGATGTTTGTATATACAGAGGAGGAATGCCGGCTATCAGACTAGTAGATTCCCTGTTTTGCAAAGAAACTATTACCACAAAGGGCTTATTCTTGTGACGCCTGCTTCGAGACTAGAATAGAAGACAAATTACTTTGCGCACAATAAATGTGCTGCGGCAAATCATTACGCTGCTAACGTATGCACTCTGCACGTAACGACCGAAAGCGTAGATTCCATACGTGCTGCTAAAACATTTCCAACCTGTTGAATCCTGAAAATGCTCAAGAGTCAGAAAAACCCGAAAGTTCAAATTGCACAACTTACCAATCCTATGTGACAAACCAGGAAAGAATGGTAATCTTGAACGGATCCGTCGTTTAAAACTCGACGTGTCTCGTTGAAAGCAGTTTCAAGGAAGACTTGAAAAGACCGGATACCAACATATACCTTATCAACCTGGCACCTTCAGCAAAGAGTCAAAGGCAGCTCCGTCAAGAGGAAGAAGAAATACTTTGAAAGACTGCTCATAGCAGAAAAGAAGCTATCAGCTGAGCACGGGTCTTTATCGAAAAAAAGTATTGCCGCAAGCGCTTCTGCCATATCGCAGGCTGACAGCTTATGCGAGTAGGCGTACTTGGCATAAAACGATCCATAAATTACGTCTTCAATCCTAAAAGAGCCGTCCTGCAGTTCGCTAGCGATTAAGTGCAATCTATACTCGTATCTCTCGAATGTATTTTCCAAGGATTCCTTTGACTCATTTCTCAAATCAACTTCCATCATGTTGTATTCTTGTCGGCACTCGGTCAAGGGAAGACTTATAAAAAGTAATTGCGTATTTAGACAATTTCATTTTATTCCCTTACCCAGCATGTACAAAAAATTCATTCAGTTTTGTTGAACCCTTAAGTGTCCACGAACGGAAGAAAGAGGCTGTCGTTCGAGAAAATCGAATACTATCGTACAACGTCCAATGACGGTAAAGAGATATTAACAATCTAAACGTAAAGAATTATTCTCTTTGAATCCAGCTAATTAAGCATGCACTAACTCAGTCTCGAAATGTATGGTTAGACAATCCTTAGAAAGTTTGTTTCTGTTGCCAACCTGCCGACCGAAGTTTAAATAATCTCGCTGGTTGATATCCACGGACTTGGTCGTATACTGAGGTAGGCTAACCTGTCCCTCCACGAGCTGACTGGTCCATCCTATCAGAGCCCACCTTCAAAGATTTAAATTGTTCAACTGTATTAAATAAAAGTAAAACATTTACCACAATGGGTCAGGGACATCGCAGGAAAGAATGCGCACCAAGCCGTATATTAACATGGAGGACTAAGGTTTTAAAACATGAACAAATGAGCAATTCTGAGACTAGGAAGCTGCTTACCGCCATGGAATAGTATGAGAATTCGTAGTAGCTGATTAAAAGCTCATTTCTGAAGATGCAACTATTCAAAGATAAGTAAATAAAAACGATAAAAGTTACCTTCTATTTTCCCAAGCAATTTTATCAGCAGTGCTATGCTTAGCACTCCTCTTCTGAGCAGGGGAAGCCAGTATATCATCATCACTACCTGCATCCTATACACAAAATTTTTATTTAGTCATAAAACAGCCTATGCACCTCTTCATCATCCGAATCCACGCAGACAGACTCATAAGGAGGAATGTTAAGATCATCGACTTCTGCAATGTCGACCAATACTCGAATCTGCTTGGACTCATATACGTTATTCAAGTTCAATGGCCTCTTGCTGTACGTTAAAACGCGCGAACGGCTGTTAGCGATAAAGCTAAAAATAACAAGCAGGGAACATACTTATCGATAACAAAAAAAATAGTTTCCGGAGATGGCTGAAGCAGATCGATTAAGTCTATAGCTGCACCGCAGTTAACCAAAATGACATAGCAAACCTGAAATATATCAACCTATACCACGAACAGCTACGAAAATAGTACTTTGTTATTGTATTCCATATATGCCTTGAGCAATGCTTCCGAGTCTACGACTGGAACAAGGGAATAGGTGGTGTCATCTTCTTCGAATACGAACTGAAGTGATCAGTGACAATACAGCGTAACACAACTATGAAACTATCTCAGCTACCTGCAGTATTTTACAGCAACAGAGAGAGTCCACCTCGTAGCTGGATAAAATTAAAACATGCTGCAATGAAAAATGATACCCGTTAGAAGGATATTCTGAAAAGCAGTTAACCTACCTTGCGCTTGACAACTGAATAAAAGTCTCGCTTAAAATCAGTCACCAACATGATCACTTAATCGGTCTATCACACTAAAATACCAAGCGTTAAGCAAATTACTTAGCTTTTCGCGCATTGGGTTAAGAGCCTTGAAAATGCATTAGCAGACTAATGTCCACTACGTTTACCACCATTAAGAATATCATATGATATGATTCTTAGGTTTATATTATACTTTATGTTTCTTACCTGCAAAATCATCCGACATGTTTTAAAAACTTAAAGCCACTACAGAACGTTGGCAAAGAACAGGGGCACGAAAAACTTACTTTAGCATGTTTTATGCATTCATGAGGACCGCAAAACGGTTCTTATTATCGGTTTTTGCGCTCTACAGTCGGAAAAATGCAGGTTCCATTCCGGGAAGTATGCTGGTCACCCTGTTCTGCCCTTGCCTATGCCTAAGTCTAAACATATGACTTATGTTTTGGCTTAGGCATACGAAAGAGCATAACAGGATCCGTCAAACTTGCAGTATGACGGTAGGGAGCAAAACCGACAAGTTCCCATAAAATCTTTTACCGCGAATTTATTAATAGATCCTTCTGTTTTGAACACATAACTCTTCTTAACGGGACCGCAGATTTTCATGGTGTATATGCTTTAATCTTACGGTAGCTGGCCCTTTTTGCATTCAATTTTCAATAACCGTAGCTTTCGGGTTTACCCCATCACCCGTCATCAGCGGTAACCACCAGAAACCGTTCAGGTTTGCTATTCAAAATTGAATGCAAAAACGGGCACCCACCGTAAAATCAAAGCTTATAAAAATCCTTCTGTTTCAGAAAAGATGGGATGCTAACAGTGGCGATATTCATGAGAGGGCTCTTGTACGGCTGTATTTTGTTCTGTTTGTCGATTCCAAGAAAACGCTGCCAAAAAAGGAACTTCACTGGCAAAGATAAAGGGCAAAACGATAGGGCAGCAGTCAGCATACACAACACCAATTTGTACGCTAACGATGGGATAAGAGGGGTCTCAAAAGTTTTGTCGTTTCCATTTTTATTGCTTGCACTAAACACTTGCAGTTGCCTATGGAGCAAGCTGTCCAAGCTTTTGCAGTCGCACGAGACGCAGCACACTGTCTAGGCCAGCTCCACTCAAGAGCCCTCTGTAGAAAGTTACTCCACGACTAGGAAAATAAAGGAGGCGCGCGATTCCTGGACAAGCATTACCAATTCTATAAAATGCTGCACCATAGGGCACTCTGCTGGCACCTAACAGCGGCCGTTTCCGGTGAACATTTCAAATCTAACTTTTATGTTATTAATAATTCTTTTTGTTGTACTTTACTTACTTTATTTTATGTTACGTTAACTTATTTTTACCTTGTTCCGCTATGCGTTAATTTTGCATAAAAACCCATCCCAGCAAAAAGTCCCTTTAATTATTTTGACATTTGTTAAACTTTGCTTCTTCTTCAACCTGTTCAATATGGTTTTCTTAAGATTGTTATCCAATTAATTCTGACCCATTCTTTTTCAAAATTCTCTTTTTTTCTTCTTTCGTCCTTTCCCTTCTTATTTCAACAATGAACTCCCTAAACTTTGTTTGATTTTAAACCTCCCAGCAACCCCCTTCCTTTAAAGCAGTTTGTCTCGCCAAATTAGGACCGCCAAAATTGTTTTCGTCATTCTACAAAGAGCTGACGATGGAACACAAGAGCTGTTCCGAAATGTACCAAAAATTTGTCCTGTACTTTTTCTAACAGTTTGCTCATCCCTTAGGAATCTGTGTAGGTTAATTACAGACACTCACGGCAACGGGAAAATTCTTGACTGAAGAATAGTATGAACACAAAGTTATCTTTGGAAGGTTCAGTATTTTTGTTAATGTTTTGCTTTTCCAACTATGGCACATTATTGTATGTTCGCACATGAACCAATCCATTTTGATAAAAATCTCAGAGGTTTCTATATTGCTAGCGTATATCGTTTGGAATCAATTATTTGTTTGAAAGGGAAATGTTACGCATGCACATGAAATTACGTAACGTGCCCAGGCACGTCCTTTGCATTCAAATCACCAGTCTCAGGGAAGATGGTTGTGCAATCGATCATTGCGCACTCAGGGAGGAAATTTGACCTACTTTGACAATATATACCGTTAATAGTTTTCAGATTAACAGTCTGCGCCTCTAACGACTTAACGTGATGAAATATGACATTGGAAATTTTTCGTAAACATGTGCCAAATTTTATGCAAGCTGTATCCACGCATAAGCGCATGAGTATATCAAACTAGTCAGCAGGTTTTATCCACCGATTGAAAATAAATGATTCATAGATAAATGGGGTGGGCGCGACAATTTAACGAAGTTGCCTCAAATACATCATTCAAGGGTGCTTTAATGTGAATAGCCGCTGTAGTTATTGTTGCAAGGGAGATTTTTCTTTCTTCAACCACTCAGGCGAAACGCATTCGTCACGCACAGGCAGGGCAATCAACTCCAGCACAAGATCAATTTCAAGGAAACTGTTATGTTCTATTTAAGAGAACTTTGTTCTGCGCAGCGAACAAACTAAACTTTGAAGCATGGAACCTGAACAGTTGAGAAAATGGGGAAAGCTGATGATAGATTACGTGGCCGATTATTGGACAACCTTACCAAGCCGAAAGCCATGCCCTGACGTGAACCCTGGATATATTCGTCAGCTGGTTCCCGCGGATGCTCCGGAAAAAGGTGATTCGTGGGAAAACATTTTTGCTGATCTAGAAAATGTCATCATGAAAGGGGTAAAGTAAAATTAGGCACTTCGTATTGCCAAGCTTTTCTCTTCAGGTAACTCACTGGCAGCACCCACGCTTTTTCTCATACTTTCCGACTGGAAACAGTTATCCCTCCGTTATAGGCGACATTCTTTCCGACGGTATTGGCGCACTGGGGTTTACCTGGGTACGTGATAACTGTCATAGAAGTTTGCTAGTTTTATTTGTCAAGGCTTCGAGTCCTGCTTATACCGAACTGGAAATGGTTATGATGGACTGGCTTGCGAAGATGATCAGCCTACCTGAAGTATTCTTATTTGCGCACAATGGGCCTGGTGGAGGAGTCATACAAGTAAAGCAATGCTAATTAAAATTGTGATACCATACAATGATTAGGGTTCAGCCAGCGAAGGTGTTCATTTATCTATGATGGCAGCTAGAAAGTTGGCTTTAAGGAATTTGGCTGAGGAGCAGAATTCCAGCAAACTCGTCGCCTATGGTTCTGAACAGGTTATTTCTCTGCTACTGCAGTCTTTTTTTACCGTTTGTACCCTGTTCAGGCTCATTCTTCCGTTGAACGGGCTGCGATGCTTAACCTTGTCAAATTTCATCCGGTTAAGTCAGACGAACTTTGTCGCATGACGGCTAGAGCATTGGAAGAAGCAATTCAGAAGGACAAGGAGGCGGGACTTATACCTTTTTTCGTAAAAACTGAATTGCTACTTGATAAAGTGCGCGATGATCAATTACTTGCAGGTATGCGCCACATTAGGAACAACAGCAAGTTGTGCTGTGGATTGTTTATCAGAAATTGGACCATTTTGCAAGTCAAGCGGTATCTGGCTACACGTGGATGCGGCGTATGGGGGTAGCGCTGCTATCTGCCCAGAGTACCAATGGATTATGCAGGGCATTGAGGTAACTATCCAATCCATCACTTCTATCATCTTAGGCTTCAAACGTATTGCAGCACGCTGACACTGTAACTCACAATCCGCACAAAGCTCTGATGGTCAACTTTGACTACTCAGCATTTTGGTAAGTCATCAACAAGCGAGTGCGAATGAATATGATTACACTAATAGCAGTTTTATAGGATGAAAAACTGCAATGATATTGAACAAGCCTTTTCTGTCAATCCCGAATATTTAGCCCACAAGAAGCAAGGATTAGTTCCTGACTTTATGGTAACTGTTGCATCTATGCTCCAGTTTTTTTTACTAACGATAAATTCTCAGAATTATCAAGTGTCGCTCGGAAGACGTTTTCGTGCACTGAAACTGTGGTTTACGGTACGAGTCTATGGTGTCGAAGGGCTGAGAAAAAATTTTCGAAAAGTGAACTTGTCCCTCTGCTCCCTTATTGGACGCTTCAGTGTAGTCTCTTTCAGTTTTGCAGCGTGGCTCATTATTTTGAAGGCTTAGTGCGCAAGGATCCTCGATTTGAAATTGTTCAGCCGGTTATTTTTGGAGTAGTATGCTTTCGAATGAAAGTAAGTTATTCAAAGACAAACTAGTTGTACCCTTATATTCATCATTAAACCACGTGACAGCCAAGGTATGTACTACTAGTTATTAATAAAGGCGGCCTAAAGGTCCTTTCGCCACCAACGCCTTTCTATCCGCTGATTAGAAGGACCTTTCAACTTCATGCTGACAGCACAGACTTGAGTTTTGGTTGTATAACGACAGGATGATTATAACACATTCGTTAAAACGCAGAGAAAGAGGTGTGCTTATGGTTTGAAGTGTGATCGATTTACTCTATTGTAATTCATTCATGTCTTGTTTTTCCAGTTGAATGATTTTATTTCAGGGTTCAAACGAAATGAATGAAAGGCTTTCAAGCGTTCTCATGGCCACAGGAGATATGCACTTCGTAACGGTCACTCTTCACGGTAAATTCAGTATCAGAATATCCATCGACTCCTCGTTGACTGAAACAACAGACATGGACTTCATTTGGGCGAAAATACGTCAGGGAGCAGACGCGGTCATGCATGCTGCAAACCGCACTTAAAGCACGTAATTTATGTGGTAAAATTTTATTGAAAAAATTATTGAAGCAATCAAGAGCAAAAGTTTCAAAGGGCTCCTAATTTCAGTCGGAATGATCACCTGTGATAAGAAAATACACTACTGTACTCAATATGTAACTCCCGAATTAATAAATATCCAAAAGAGATTGATATTTTTAATCTGCAACATTTTACTTCATTTAGCATTTATCTCTATTTGTAAAACAAACTATGGAGCTAAAGAGCTGCCAAAAATGGAACTTCTGATTGAGAGCAGCGATATTATGCAATGAGCAAAATGTATCGCCTCAATTCTTTTATTGAAACAGCGTGCCACTCTGGAGAAGGCTTTCAGGGTATGGCAGATCAATTAACACGAACGTAGTGCGCGCGTCCAAGAAAGTAACGTGGTTCCAACATCTATGCACTTCTGTACAGCTCTTATCCAAGGTAGAGTCCCACTTGATAACGCGCTGCTCGCGAAGAGAGAATGCTTATTGTAGAAAGAGCAAATTTCTACAGAGCTTTCAGGGCCGCTCTTCTTCCACTATACTAACACCAGTATACGGAAAGCTTTCTAATAATAGAACAAAGGCGCCGTAGGAACATCCTTATTCCTCAGCGAGCAGTATTCACTTAACAATAAGCACCTTGAAATAGTATTCCACTGCTTTATTCATGCGCTCACCCGAAAAGGAACTCCTGTTAATAATACCAGGTTAATTCAATCTTTAACTACGAAATTCCCATTTACTGCATCCTTGTAAATGTGTATGTGTGTCGGTGCTAATATAAAGAAGAGGCATCCCTAACGTGAAAGAACTTCTACCTTAATTTTATATTTGATGTCCACGTAACTCTGTCCATAGTTGTCAATGCTCATGATTAGCAAACATTAATTGAACCTGCGCAGGCCACCTGTCATTAAGGCTTGACGGGCAGGGTCCCACAAGTCACGTTATCGCCATGCGAACAGGTACTCTTCCTTCAGAACTTGGGTGCACGGTAGAAGTTACGACCAGCCTCACGCTGACCTAGGGACCACATAAGAGCCGTGAAACGGTGAGAAAGCGTTTGGAGTAGACTGCCGGATCCAAACAGCAAATGGTCGTTCGTTGACACCGTGATTACTACACCGTCCGGACACGGAATCGTAAACAGCGTAAAAACAGAACAAAGTAAACAGAATCAATCATATCGGCATTGACCATATTCCCCTACTTATATTGGCAAGGGCAACTACTGGCCCTCAGGTTGACCCTCCCGCATTTACTGTCCGGTGCCAACAATTGGTCAGCAGGTTCAGCGACGGACTCTGGCCGCCGACACAATTCTGTTCGTTCCCTTTCCTCAGCGGTTCCAATTCTTTGCCGTATTTATAGAACTGAATGACTTCCCGTCCACCGCTCGTTACATTATCATTGCCGAATAAAACATTGCGAGACATAGTGTTGTTACGGAGCTGCCGACAAATAATCAGATGTCCGCTATGCTACATTGACATAAAACCAATAAAAGCGCAATAGTATAGTATGTGACATTAATTTGTTCATTTGCACACAGAAATGTGCATCAATAGTTCGACGACGTTCGTTTATTGCGCTTTCTCAGGACAATGACTAAAGGGCTTTTAACCCTACATTTAAAAATCTGCAGAGCAAAGTGTTCTAAGCGTGATTAAATAGCGTAGCTTAGGTTGCATGAAATTTCAATTCAAATCTATCCTCGATGCAGACGCCCATTCGCTTTGTTGAATCAGGCATGAAGCTTATTATGTCAGTCGGAAAACCTTGTACTTGTTCTATTAAAAATACTCACTCCCTTGCTGTATGATTCTTTTCTACATTTTCGGAAATATGCATTCTCAACTGAAATAGACCATTTTGCGCGATTGGCAAGTTGAACCTGCAAATCAGTGGTCATTCCATGCGTTGCATAGGCTTCCGCGCTTGACTAATTTTGATATCCGTGTAGTGTTTTTTGCTGCATATATTTCACTTTGCAAGAGTTACCATAACTTAATGCAATTCGTTCAGTTTTTGTAAGTGGTATGCTTGGAAGTTCTTTCTTTGATCTGCGTTTACTGTAGTCACTTTCGAGTTCTCCTTGATTGCTCAAGGCTTAGAGAAGCATTTTGCGTGCATTAGTGCCTTTTGCGTTTGTTTGAAGGTCTGATTTCGGAGTGCTATTTGACACTGAGATTGCATGCTTACTAGGCATATGCTTAGAAAAACAAAAATCGTTTTTGGTAGTGCTTTCCACGTGACTTCTACTTTTGCTCACGGGAAGTCATTTTCCGAAAGCCTCAGTCACTGTTATTCTTTGGAAACGGTGCAATAGAGTTTCATGTCGGAAATAGGATGTCTTGAGAGTTTCATGTTGCAGAAACGGTTTTCTGGCCGTTCAACAAGCTTGTGAGACGAAGCTTTTGGAAAGCATTAGGATCTCATTTACGTTGTAAGGGAAACGATTATAGAATTTATTCTTTTTTCTGAAAATAGTTGATATTCGCTGAACGCTTAGGTAGTTTGTTTTGAAGTTCCATTTTTCAGTTTAATGGTATTAAAACTATCTATTTTGCTATGGCATTTGGCTGAGTAAACAACGTGGATTGTCGTGTGCACTGTGAGAAGCGTCCTGCAACGAAGCCAAGTTTTGCAAGAAGGAATGTTATGACGTGTGCATAGGGCTTCAACATTTCCTCGTTGGCATTGTACTGCTTAACAGTCTTTCTGTTGCGGGAGTCGTTTGTGTATTAGGCCTCCATGTTCTAACTCTGCTTAGCTTACTAATTGCCCACAGATTGAGATTGTTCATCATCCTGTACTTTCTCTGATATATTTATTACGCGATGAATCAAGTCAAATCCTACGCTATGCTGAATTTTCATCATAATTCCCTACGGAAGTAACCGTCTTTGCTAAAGCCAGAAGCTCCGATAAGTATGTAAATAAACTTCTTTATAATGAGAAAACTTTCCGTAATGAAACCTTATCAAATGCAAATAAGTTGCGCTGTTACTGACCTGTATGTAAAGGGCAATCAGTTTCCACATTGAATAATAAAAGTTTATTTAGATTTATGGGCAGAGTCGCCTTTATTCGTGCAAGTGACTACCGTTAATAGCCGGGCACGTAGGTATGCTGTACGATCTTGGCCCTTCTTCGGAATGGTTGAAATGGATTGTTTCCGTTTTTGCGATATTGCTGGTGTATAAACTTGCGAATGTCCTGCGAAAATTGTTTTGGCATAAAGCCGATGCGGAGTCGTCACAACTGCCGCCTTTGAAACGTCATGATATGGATCTAGACGAGCTTAGAAGGTATGACGGCAGCAATGGTCGCATTTGCTTGGCTGTTAATGGAAAGATTTATGACGTGACAAGCAAGCGGGAGCTTTATGGATCAGGTGTGCAACTGTTAGCTATACGAGTTTTAATATTCCAATTCATGAATAGGTGGACCTTACGGCCTGTTCGCTGGACGCGATGCGTCGAGATGTTTAGCTAAGTTTAGTACTGACATATCCTTGTTGAAAGATGAACATGACGACTTGTCTGATCTAACTTCTTCTGAAATGAATGTGCTCATGGAATGGGCCCTTCAGTTTGACCGTAAGTTCTTACTGATTTTCATAAGCTTCTAACACGTCTGACATTACAATATTTTTCAGAATTGTATCCATGCGTAGGTCGACTCTTAGGGCCGAAAGATGAACCTGATGTTTACACGGAGGACGAGGAAAGTCTATCTTCGAGTAACGAAGTGGAAGAAAATGTTGAATGAATGGTGAATCCTTTTTAAGCGGTCCACACCCTTTGTGCCTAAGAATCACCTTTAAGACATTTCTGAAGAAGTTAAGCTGCTCATTTCTATGATTTACAATACAAGAACTTTGTCGCTCTTCAGGCTGACCTGTTGCAAAATGTTGTTGTGCTTTATTTTGGTGCTGACTACTGTATTTTATTTTGAATTAATTTAGTGATAACCAAGTACCATCTTTATCCATTAGCTCAAATAGCTCAGACACCTGTGTTCATGCATATCCTTTCCGATTATGTTGCATAACTAAAAAATTAAAGCAGCGCCAAAGAGAGCAAACTGGGGAGTGTCGAAGTGGAAGCACTACGTTGGGTACAGAGCTTACCTGTATAACTCAGCGTGGTATTTCCATCGATGGTTTGAATGAACTCAAAGGAAGCTCTGCTGGTTGTCGCAAACCCAATTTCTTGATACGGTTAAAACGAGATATTGATAACAAACTATGTAAGTTCAACAAAAAGTTTCAGTTTGCTTTTCTTGCATTCTGCTTCAGCATTGTTTGTTTAAATTTCAGTTGCTAAGGCAAGGCAAAGGAAAGCGTTCCTGCGAATCTTTCACACAACTACGTAAAGCTATTAGTTTTATACCTAATGCGTCGTATGACGAGTAGTTTCTCAGTTTTAGCATATATGTTTGCCAGGAAAGAGTCGAATGTTACGAAGTTACCGTAGATCATCTTGGGGGGGGGGCAAACAGAAGAAAAGCCAAAAGATGTTTCACTTAATTGAAGCAGTACTCAATTTGTAGACTATTCGGTTTGCCAGAAGAGAGAGCTGCGATTTTAGTGCACATTGAAATTAAGCTAATTTTAGTGCATATTTTCTTGATTAAGACTGAAAGGTCCAATCATAGGACGCGTCTTAAAGAGTACGTAGTCTTGAATAACCAATCTTCGTACGTTGCCTGTTTTCTTTTGCTCACTGCTGCCGTAATTAAACGAAACAAATGCCTTAGGAAGTTTCCGTACTCTGCTCTTTCCTAAGAAGTGCCCATCAACTCATTGGTAGACCGTTTGTTTCGTTTAATTACAGAAAGCGACGTGCAGGAGAAAACGGTTAAAAAACCTTACGAAGATTGAACATGAAACGACCATGACAACATACACCGCCTTCGAAAGCGTCAAAATATGGCCACATTGGTTAGCTCACAAAATTTTTCGACTTTTCCCAGCTCTACATTTTGTTATAAGGTAAAATCCCACAACGATTGAACTTGTACATGGGTGCCATTAAAAGCGGGCGCCCACTATTGCAACGATTCTTCGTCCACGAAAAGGCACGTCTGACCAGCATAAGCTGTTATTTATTCAAGTGTTTTCATGCTGCAAAAAATATAACTTTCTGAGTTAATATCGCAAGCTGTTCACAGTCAATTATGCTTGTTTTTGCTAGGCGGTACAAAAGGTTTTGCAGTCTTAGTAACCGCCAGAGGTCACTGCAGATCTGATGGAACTGAGCAAAGAAGAATAAAAGCAACAGCAGTTTGGCAAACCTGAGACGGGATTAGGTTTACGCAGGTTGAAATGGCCAGGCAAAAAAGCAGCTGCCACCCTTCCCAAAATTAAAAATGAATATACACTAAACTATCAAGTACTTCTGCATCAGATCCTTGGCAGCTGAAATATTGTTACTCTGATGATACATACAAATTAAATTGTGAACAGCGTATGGGCGTAAATCGAACATAAAAGAACACGGGGAGCGAACGTCAGCTTCCATAGCCAACGTTCGCCTATAATACTCGATAGCGACGTTTACTACTCCCATTTGATGCATCGCTCGAGCCATGTTGTAGCATACTTCTTGACAACTGCCACGAATCTCTTCATATTTTGCCAAAAAGGAAAAACCCTGAATGTAAACGTACACTTCGATGTAGGGCCACACAAATATTACCTGCATGCAGCAGTCGCACTTCTGCAAAATTCCTCTTCGAGAGGCAATGTTTATTAGGGTAACCCCAATGAGCAGGTAGATCAAAGGATTTGAAGTACAGCGGCGTAAAATGAAAAAGTACTCCACTGAAAGCACAAGAAATACTGTAAGCTATCAATGAGAAATAAAACTCACAAAGTGCACACTGGTATGAGCCGGATACCAAGGAGTGATTGCCATTGATAAATGCTAAACCAATGCTATCTGGATAATTTGCTGCTGTTCTCAAGGCGAACCGATGGATGCGAACGTCAGGAATCATCAGACATATAAAGCCTGAAGAAGAACAAGTAAACCATACTATATAAGAAACATCCGATTTCTTGCCTATCAAATTCCAGAAATGGTTGCAATTTTTGAATTGCATCCCATAGCGCACAATGTTCCATATCAACTGCGGAGCACGGCAGCGAATTGCTGCATACAGTAGCGTGCTATCAATCTTGTCAATATTTTCACTGTTCACAATTGCCAAGCTTTGCGAACCGTAGCAGCAAAGATGCAATAAGTCTACATATTTTCCTTCAGCCACAAGTAAATCGCATATCTGCAAGAAAAGGCCATTTCTGAGAAATCAACCCAAATTAACTGGCAATACTTTGTTGAATATATGCCACAGATCTTTTGAGAAAACGTGCTTATCCCGTAAAGGCACAGATCGCTTCACCAGTTTTTCAAGCTTGGAATGTCGCAGAGTGAACAAGACCACCTTGCGCAAGTTCAGCGATCTTCGTATCAATCTGCTCTTCAACCCTATACATTGAAACAGATAGCATTTGCAGCGTCAACTGAATTTCTTACTTGAAAAACATGTAGGGCTGTAGACGTCCTTAAAGTACATAGCCAATAAAATTGTCCCGGAAACTATGTACTGACTCCAAATGCCTTTCTTCTCCAAAATTGTACACTGCTCTACTAACAGCCGATCATCCTAAGAAAGTACGCTATTTAAACTGCATACAATGGTTCGCACTTTACCAAAAATCCCACATCTTCCACTTCTTTACCGTCAAACAAATCCAAAGTTCGCATTGCATCGTCGTATAATCCATACTTTTGCTGCAAAGTGGCTAGACTCAATCTAGCAAGCGCATGACAAGGATCCACTGCGATTATATGTTCAAAAATTTTCATAGCATCTTCGAATTTGCCAAGACTGCTCAAGGCGTCACCGTATTTGACTAGAAGGTCTGCATTACCCGAATGCTGCAAATCACATCGTATCAGTCATACGCATTAAAAGTTGCACATTTACTTCAAAAGGTGACAATGGTAACAATTTTTCAATCATCGCCAAAACGTTCTTAAAGTAACATGTTTTTAACATCGCATCAGCGATTGGTACATAGTAAGCCTCTCCTGCGCATATAGTTTGCAGTTGCATGAGGCAATCGAGAAAAGGCTGAAAACATTCGAATGTAATCAGCAGCAGTTCAGGAAAAATAGTAAACCTTTGCGCGGTCGAAGTCTTTAAGTTCCAACCAAGCGACCACTACTTGCATCAAGTATATGGGTGGGTAATCGCTGGGAGTTTGAACTCTGCAAAAGTGCAATAATGCTACAGCATAAATTCTCGAAGTGACAATCATCCGCTATACTTATCGATTCGTACAGAGCGAAAGTTGGAGCTGGTTACTTCTATTTGTTGTCCATGTGAAAACACTTCTATGGGTGTAAATGCGCAAGTAGCCTTAACACTGATTCTTAAAACAAGTATTGATCCGCATTCACTAACAAACCAAGATTAGTTCCTCATCTTGGTGACCTTCAAACAGCTGCTGCAAATAATCAGCAATTTTCTGTGAACAGTCAATGCCGGCTGACCGTGCTCGAATAACGTAGCACTTAAGGCACTTCAGTTTGCCACGCGTTTTCTTTTCTGTACAACATTTCTAAATAAATCTCATATTGAAATTATTGATACTTCTTGGCTCCAATTGAAACTTGTAGACAATTCGGGATTTACAAAATGATGATAAGAGAAAAGAAATTTAAATTATGCCCATGTGAATGCAAATCAATTTTCTTACGTTATAGACAAATTCCGCAAACTGCAAGTACTTTTCCAATTGCAAGTCGGTGGAAAGCATAAGCTCCTGCACCGCCTTTATCTGAGCCAGAAGCATTTTGTTCATGCGGCCCAAGGAAGCATTCAATTGAAAAATTGTACAATAGAGAGAAAAGTTCTTTCTATCCAATTTAACGGCTAAAAAACTTCATGAAGAATAGAATCGCATGAAACCGCTACCTCGTTCGTAACACGTAAGGGCATGTTGCAGCTGGTTTAGCTCAACAGCCATACTGGCTAATTCTTTCCAACAGTTCAAATCGGTTTGGTTATTAAGCATTGCACCCAGCAAACCATATTCCAAGGATTTTTCCTTTTCTCCTTGCTCCTTGAACACTGCAGACATTAGAGTATAAGCTGCATGATGACCTGGCTCTGAAAATTCAAACTTAGTGTTATGAGGAACATGTCAGTAGACTTACGAATACGGATCACTTCCTGGCACATACCAATTGCTTCGTCCATTTTGCCACTGGCAAAGCAAACAGATGCTTGACCAAGTAAAGCCTTTAGAGCATCAGGAAGACGACGAGGTTTATAATTTCGACGGGAGAGTCTTTTCGCAGTCTCAAGCGAAGGAACCTGACACATAGATAAGAATGATGGACCAACAGCAACAACGTATTAAAGTACAGTTTTTATTGTAGGTTCCGTTTTCTTCTTACTACGAGAACGTAACTGCCGCTTCACACCACCAGTAGCCTTTTTGGTACTCTTTCGCCGAGAGGAAGGAAAGTACTCCTCATCAGAATCGCTTGTCGATGCCGTGAATGAGTCTGAGAGCAATGAATTAACCAATGTAAAACAGTTTGCTATAAAAACCTGATTCCGGCACACGAGATGCAGATTCGTCACTCGCATCAGCGTCAGACAATCTTTCACTGACTTCACCTTCTAAAGAGTGTTCTGACTCGCTGGTCCGTTCCACTGGTCCTCTTCGACTCGCGTATTCGTTCATCAGCTGTTGAACCAAATCTGATGTTTCTGTGCTCAGAAACTCTTGATAGTCTTCCGGGACGTCAACGTCAGTATCAGAAATGTTCATCTTTTGACTGCAACATATCCAAAAAACAAAATAAGCTAACAAATTTGAAACGAAAAAAACGCAAACAAAGCTGTAAAACGTTAGCTGGAATAGGTGTTCGCTCAGTAGAGCTCACACAAGGGCTAATCAAAACTTAACAAAGCTCCTCCTACCTTTGTTACTTCAAGGGAAGTCTACGAAAAAAACGTATGGTGATAAGGCTGAGTAAGTCTGCAAAGAGCAGTAGTATTCAGACGTGTCATTTAACACGAACAACAAATTCAAATTTGTTTCCTACTGTTTTGGTCAGCTTAATCTTTCTAATCCTTCAATATTTACAGATAGCTGAAATGGCTGTACAAATGAATTCTTATTCTTATTATTATAATTATTGTTTCACAGCACTTTATCCAAAAAAAATTAACGTAAGTATTACCTGCAAGAGAAGTAATTTGCCCGTTTTAAATTTCTAAATCGATAATTTTTGTGAAAAGTACGTTATTGCATGAAACTCCTTCCTGTAAGGTTCAGCCTTGCTGTTTTAGCAGAAATGAGCCACGCGCCTTATAAATATCGCGCCCATAACGGATGGTCTTACTTGACACATTTTTTGAGGGCACGTTTTGCATTTTTCGCTTGACATACTCACTGTCTTATCTCGAATGCTTGAAACTACGAGAACATGCACGTTTTTTATACGCAAAACTTTTGCTACTTTAGCGCATTAGGAATAACAGATCTTTCCGAATGTTTTATAGAACTTACGAATAAATTAAAACCAAATTGCTTTTGAAGTCGTATATGCAGTATTTTCTGAATGTACAACATAGAACTACTGCCTCAGTAAAACATAATTCTACGGTAGATGAGTCTTCGTAAGTCGTTAATAAGCTGTACATTTATATTAACCTGCAGCAGGCTTTGGTAGCAGCTATTCGTTTTCAATGAGTGATTATTACCAGCAAAAACCTGCAAATCTGTAATCTACCGAAACCTTGATTGTATTCTTTGGATTGAAGTTCAGCTCTTCTTACATAGAGCAGTTCGTTGCTGTTGCGGACGTTCCGTAACGCTGCTCGTTGCTGAAGTTCAATGTGGCATAATTTCTTTGGCTGAACGATCTCTGCGTTGTAGAAAATTTGTACGTTTTAAGAGAAGTAGCGAGCCATAGTAGCTAAGCAGTTTATTAGCGCAGGCAAGAAAGCACCTTTTCAACTACACGAAGTTTCGGAGCCTACTGAAGCTTATGTGCTTGGTATGTATTCTTCCCATCTGCTCAAGTATGTGGCAACAAAAATTTCATGACGTAATTATGATAATTAAATATTCCGACAATAATAAGTCGCTTTGGATGAAATTGAATCAGTAAACTCCTATAAAAGATATACATTTATTTAAATTAAAAATTCGAGTACTATTGCTACGTTTATGTTCTTTAGACGAATGCGTAAGCAACATGCGTGGAGGAAAGTAGATTTTGTTTGCAGGGCAGATACTTACCGGAGGAGAAAGTCTTATTGTTCCCGGTTGTCCATGGACTAAAACAATCTTGCAGAAAAGCTTCATTGCTGTTTCTTTCTACACAAGCATACTGCATGCGAAGAATGCTTTTACTGTTGAGTATTTCGGGGAAGTCGCGTTCATGGGCTCCAGCGAAAAAGAACGCTTTCCTTTGAAAGTAACGCATTCTAATTTAATCGACAATGAATGCGCTGAGTACTTTGAAGAGGCTGCCCGAAGAGCGCCCACAAGAGCTGTCCGTCGCTACTACCACAAACAAGCTAAGCTTATGCGTGGCTATGGCGAAGATAAAAACTCTATCGTGCATTTTGAACAGAACTACGAGAGGCATGGTGAAGCACAGTCGCGCAAGCACGGTGACTCATCAAAGAAGTCAAGTGTTCGATTGGCAAAAGTTACTTTCTCTGTCAACTTGTTATTGCTTGCGGTAAAAGCAACTGCCGGTGGACTTTCCGGTTCATTGTCCGTCATAAGTAGTGTAGTTGATTCGGGAATGGATATTGCATCCGGTGTAATTATTTGGGTTTCAAGCAGAGCAATAAGAAAACGTGATCTAAGGTCTTATCCGCGTGGTCGTACTCGTCTAGAACCACTTTCCCTTGTTATCATTTCATTTATTATGGGATCAGCAAGTGTTCAAGTCATTCTTAAATCAGTGAATGCTTTAATATTTAACGACGTGAAACCGGATATTGGAATAGCCACAATTTCCATAATGGCAGCTACGGTTATAACAAAGTTCGTATTATGGTTGGTTTGCCGCTTTTACAAGGATTGCAACATTCGCATATTGGCCCAGGATCATCGAAACGATTGTATTTCCAACGCGTCAGCAATTATTTGCGCCTATCTTGGCAATCACTTTTGGTCTCACTTGGATCCCATTGGTGCTATTTTGATAAGTTTATATTTATCGGGAAGTTGGATGATCACCGGAATTCAGCAAATGCGAATCATATCGGGTAAAGCAGCGAACCCTCTAATCCAAAGCCAAATAACCAAAATCTGTATTGATCACGAGCCAAAGTTCGAGCGGATAGAAACAGTTCTCGCATACCACTTTGGTACCAACTATCTCGTTGAAGTTCACGTCGTACTCAACGAAAATATTACGTTAAAGGAAGCGCATGACATCAGTGAAAGCTTGCAAAGAAAAATTGAACATCTACCGTACGTTGAGCGCGCTTTTGTTCATGTTGACTATGAATATGAACATCGCCCTGAATACGAGCATAAAATCGTGTAAGCATAATTCTGTTACTCATAGCATTCCGTTTGATTTTTATATCCTGCAGAAGCATTTTAGCAGTGAATGCTGTGGACTCGTTTGCCGATCCGCATCATCTCTATTATTAAAAAGGATCGAGTAGTAGTTCGCTACGATGATCTCACTGCTCCGTGTTTTATTGAAACTTCACTTTCAAACGTTTTTCCCAGCCTCCTTCTGTTCCTTCTTCAGTAATGAATAAAAGCTTTAGGCGATTATGAAGGCCAGGAATTTTAAAATTACATACTTCGGAACAATACAGCTTTTTCAACAATACAGTAACTCGTGACAAGTTTTGCGCTGCGCCCTCAGGCAGACGTTAGTCTTTGCCTTGGTGATGTAATGTTGATTGCTTTATTCCATATTTTATAATTCACAACATCCCCGATTGTTAAAAGTGTTAATCCATGCTTCCCTAACCGGTAAAGCTTGTTCACGGTTACCAACCAACAGTTTAAGCTACCATCCAATATGACAGTTTACGCAAACTTGAATAGATCAATCTATGCTTAAGCCGCCCTACGGCATCATGCTGTTTCTACAGTGCTTATTCACCGAAAGTTTACAGTTAGGACTCAGTGCTTTTGTCCTTGCAAAAAATCATCTGACGTAATCGATGTATTAAATAAAGCGTACTGGAAAAATTTATCGTTCAATTCGGCTTTCCTGAAGCTCATATACTGCAATTCGATCTTTAGTTCTTTCACTCAATATGCAAATGAAGTACATCTGCGTAACTACAGACCATTGGGGACGTTCAATTTTAGAATTCACGAATTTTAACCTGTTAACTAGATTCACTTTTGTGTGAAGATATAGTTTTCAATGCAAATAAAAAAATTTACTTATTGCTACAGCAATGACGTTTACAGGTTAACAGAAAGCTGGCTTACCACAATAATATTTTCAATCTAGTTTAAAATATTTTCTCCTCAGTTCATGGATGTTATGGAATTTTGCCTTCTTCAAGTCGGCATACATAGCTTCCAAGCTTTTGGACTTCCTTTTCCTCTTTGGCTTTCTAGGAACGGAGGGAGGCATTTCTCCACCATCTTCCAATACAGGGAATGCAGGTTCTACCGACGGATATGCGCCATATTCTTGCATCACAACAGGAAAGGCAAACGGCATTCCAAGATTCTCCTGGTGGCCAGTTCTTTGAAAATCGTGAGATTCAAACTCTAAACTTTCAGGCAAACGTTGCTCAGTTAGCGGAGAGTCAGAGGACCTTTGTAGGCCTGACGCCTCTTGGGCAGCAAGGAAATATGTATGAAGATCAGTGGGATAGGCATCTTTGTCTGTTTCAGGAATGCCAGAACAACTTTTATCAGTTACGAAATCTTCTTCGGCAACTGGAATGAAAGAATAAAAGGACGAATTCATAATTGAACGAACATCAGCAGTCGGACTTGAGAATCTCTGCATATTCTTTTTCCAGTTCACCCCTGCCGGTGGACTGATGGCCAAGAGATTATTCACCAGCACTTTACGCTCGATCGCGTAACCTCTTGAATCTTGGAAAAACCTTAATACATTTTTGGGTCCCCAAGACAACTTTTCAATGAGATAACGACATATGAAGTAACCAGTTCGATTGACTCCATGAGTCGAAAATACACAGATGACCATGTCAGGATTCTTCCTGTAGCTTCGGCTAAACGCTTCTACAGCGTTAAAGAACGCATTGACGCTGCTTTCGTGCGGTAGTCTATTTCCCGGTGCAAAAATTTTCACATGCTGGATTCCCCAACTCTCGAACGCACCAGGATCTACATAGCGATCCGTATCGCACAGGTCAATTACCATACCAATTCGATAGTCCCTTTGCGTAATACCAACTACTAAACTTTCGACAGTAAAGCGGTTGTCAAGATTGACAAGCTTCTTGCACAATTCTCTTCGCAGCGGTGTCTTGCAGGGAACAAATGGCGAATTCGGTATCTTCTCACCGATTGCAGAATAGCACTCCCATCGGGCTGGCAATTGATTTCGCTTGCTTCTTACCATGCTCCCTGCAGAACAAAATACACACTTCAACTATCACTGTAGGTAATAAGATTAACAAGTTTCATTGCACGGCGCTTAACGTATAGCATTTCGCCTAACTATAGCTACGAATGACAAACATCTTTAGTTTTTCTATAAGGGCTAACATTTTACCTTCAGTCAAAGGTGATTCACGTAATGTCCGTATGATTGCAAAGATTGACTTTGAAGCAAGTCGTTTCATTTGGGACCCCGTCTCATGGCTCTTTCTTAAATAATTGGAAAACAACGTCCATTGGTGTTGTAAAGAAAATCACAAAAGATTATTGGCCTAATCTGAAAGCGCCAACTAGGCCGCAACTACGAATTATTTGATATTTGTTCTCTCCGACCGCTTTTCCCATACCATTTTAATTAGATTCACAAACATTTCCCCATCAGCTTTGTGGACTTCGTGAAAATAAAACGAAAAACGGTGGAAACGTCGTCAAAGAGAACAAACGTTAACGGCGCTACAAAAAATAAATAATCAAGTACGTTGCTTTATATTTGAAAAACCTCACTGAATGCTTGGCTGTTCAAATAAATCGCGTTCGAAATTAGCTGAAATGGCAGATTAACCGGTCCATGTCTCAATTTCATGCCTATCTGCACGTATCTTTTCTAGACTTAGAACCAGATAGCAACGCGTCTTATCTATGTTCTGCAGGCCATCGATTAAATAAATTTCTGGTAATCAGCTCGAGTAATAACTAACTACTAAGATATAGCATTCCCTATTGATGCTTGAAATATATTCTTTGTCATCAATTTTGCCTCGGGCTCGTAGCTTTGCAATACGATTGGTTTGCTTAGTCCCATTGAAATTGGGTTGTTGTTGTTGTTGTTGTTAAAAGAACGCAAAGTGAGCAATACTAACGCTTATAACGGTCACGCAACACTGCGACACTTGTATGACCTAAAGCTACTGCAAACAGGATTTTCAAAATGATTACAGTAACAATATTAATAGCTTCAAGTGAACAATACAACCAGAAATCCTACATCACAGTTTAGCGGAATGAGCCTATTCGATTGAAAATAAATGCAAACTCTTTTACAAGCTTCTTTCAGACGATCATGAAAGCCCTAATTTGGGCGGCTTTACTGAATACAACATCTCAAGATTTCCTTTCTACAATCGAAGCAGTATTCAGCCTTCTCGATCAAGAATGAATTATTAATAGCTTAATGGCATGCAGCTCCTTTAAACAGTTTGAAAGTAATTGTTGAATTTCGCCAGCGACGCGCCCGATAGTAACAATCACATCATCGCAGAAAAAGTAGTTTAATGGCCAAAAGTACGCGTACGTCAGAAATGCAAATGTCTGACTGATTTCATTAAGTGGAATAACAGAAAACGTGTCACACCGTTATGTTCAACTTGCGGTTAACGGGAAAATGACTTGTGAGCGAAAGCCCATAGAGACGTTTCATGAAGCGCAAAAAAACGGTAGTAGCCAATTGATCCAAAGTATAGGTGATCAAGTGAAAGCTCGTAACTGAAAATAGTTGGCGGTGTTCCGCAAGATAAGCATCTACGTGGTTGATTGAATACGGAAATGCTGAAATGGAGCACACAACGATAACAAGTGTTCCGAAAGAGCATAATGAATGCAGTAAAAATAAAGAACAATGAAAGAGGAACAACTAAAGTTCCGAAGGGTCGTGCTTTTGCAATTGTTCGCCATAATCAGTTACCTGACTGCCTACAAAGGTTTCGTAGTGATCTAATATTTCTTTTAAGGAAAGTTTCTGATCCTTATCGTCGTCAGCTATGTTGATAAGATGCTTCGCTTCCGCATCAGCATGGTCAAAATCGTCCGGCATTAGCCATGCCTTGAGCTCGTCGGCATTTAACTTCCCATCTTTATCTTTGTCTCGGTATTGCTTGAACATCTTTCGTTCCGCCTCAACCCATTCAGGTTCTTTCTTCTGATCTGGATAATCTTCCGGGCGATACATATCGTTTATATACTCCTCAAGATCAACCATTGAATCACCATTTCGATCCATATCTTTAAGTGTTTCTTCGACCACCACATCTTTCATATGCTCACAAGATTCGGGGTGAAGAAAGCAGCCATACTCATCACGGTTCAAAAGACCATCTCCATCGGTATCTGCCTTTTTCCACCTACTCTCATCCCTTACAACCATGTCACGGTACTCAGCTGTTAGCTCATCCTCATTACTTGGTTTTCCATACAAACTTTCTTTATAAGAATCCCAAGACAGCTTACCGTTGGTCAGCGATTTTTCGTCAAAGCTGTTCCAACTTCTTGTAATGTCATTATCAAGGTAACGTTTTTGCATATGCTTTATATGAGCCTTTAACTCCTCCTCGTCCGTGAAACCATCTTTGTTTTTATCAATTGCTTTAACAAGAATTTCAAGTTTCGCCTTTGTCTGTTCAGGGGTTAATTGTTCCATTTCTTTAGCCAGCTCATCACCAACAAACGGTTCATCGTGATCATGTTTGACGCTTTGCACGATCAGCGTGAGAGACACGAGGAAGACAATTGCGGCAAGAAGTCGTGACATGGCAGCCGGTGACTACAACACGATTAGATTGACTAGAGGCACTTATCCTATAAGCAGTGGAAGTAGTCAACTGTGGCGCATCAATTTAAGCGATGCAGGCGACAAGCAAACAGTACATTCACAAACATAATAGCAAGCAAGAGCTACGTGACACTAGTTACTGTTACGCCTACTGAAAAAAACATAACCATCGCATCTTGCTGGGTGCGATAATGTGCCCAAACGACCTCGTTTCATCCATATACTACGAGAGAGTATAACTGCCGTAGCCCTCCCGCGTAAGGTCAAAGGAAAAAACCATGTTAATGAGTTATGGTAAACCAGTAGTGAGTTTTAAGGGATTATTTAAAACATTAATTCCCGAGGGTGTGGTGACCTACAGCTATTGTTCAATTTCCGACACTACGTAATGCGAGCAGCACAGCGACCCCCAAATTGCAGCGTAGCTATTCGAAAGCGCAAGATTTATCAAAACATTTCTCTCCCCTACACTGCGACCTTCTGGAATGACAACTCAGTTAACTTCACAGCACGGAGCGCCGCTTGCCACTGGAAAAACTTATCACAAGTCAGAAAGAAGCGCAGCTCGCAATAACACATCGCTCCTCGAGAGTGCGTACACTTCAAAAACGCTTTAACGTATGAACACGCAGTTCATAGCTTCACTTAGCCAACCCAAACCGCCGCTCCCCAAAACAACGTGAAGTGTCGATCATCAACCTTACGTACGGAGCAAAAATGGCAATGAATGGTCAAAAGACTACACGTGTAGTTCCTCAGGAAAGAATTAACTTTCAGCTCGCACGGTTGCTTTATTCTATTAATACAAGTAAGGTAACTAAATCTGGGAATAACCTGCAAACCAAATGTAAGAGAGAAATCCCAGCCTAAGCTGTCTCTTACGCAAACTAAAACGTCAAAAAATGACGACATACAGTTTCATCATTTAAGCTTTCTTGGAATTTCCAAATGTTTTCACATGATTACGTCACTTCTTAGGTGCAACATAAGAAACCGCTTACGTCAGCCGGGAAACAACGGTAACTGCCTTGAGTGAAGTGTCTACGATTTGCGGAACCAATGACAGTAGCTCAGAGATTAAGTAAAGCCAGAGAACAGCAATACCCTGACTCTTCTGCCTGCTGCAGCTTAAGTATCGATATAGAAGAAGGTCAGGTACTCGGACCTACTGTACATGGCTGTTTCCCCAAACTTATGTTTCAATTGCGTTAAGTACTCCCAGTGAGCTGGGTTTTCAACCTTTCACGCTAACAATTCCCCATACTTGTACGGCCGCTGGTTTTTAGTGTTTTTTAATTTTAAAGTTCGCAGCAGCACACGTACTGCGTCGAAACTGTTCTTTGGTTTTATTGGTATCCCTTAGAATGATGCAGCTCCACTGCGTTCCGTTTACGGAAACTTTTGATTAATTCGTAGCATTGACAAGGCTAAAGTCATCTGCAGCTGATCTTCGCTTTAAGGCTTTACCATCATGTGGTTCCACCGCCTCGGTGGGCAGCTGCTACCATATTTGGCCAGTGGCAAAGCAGTTCGACGATGGGTAAATACTGATGCTGAATTGTTGAGCCACTTTTCAAAAACGTTCTTCGCCAATCGCTCCGTATCCTTCACCGAAGAAATGGAGTTCAAAAATGCCGACTCTGTTGAAACCATTCCAATTTTTCGCTTGCTGAACTCCACTGGTTGTCTGTTGAATAGAAGACATACTGCCGGTATAGATGGTCAGCTTGCTGTAAGAATGTTAAAAAATGTAAGTTACATATTGTCCTAATAAAAACTACTTTTTGGCGAGGTATAGTCGATTTATTTATTTATTTCTGGCGTCTGAAATGAGGCAAAAAAGGCAAGCATATTTATACACTTTGTTCATCTAGTAATGGCCATTCTCGGCTGTCGGGAGCAGTGAAAATTATTCGTCCTTTATAAGGTCTAAGCTTATTCATAGTATAAACTCATTGTTAGGAACGCTTGGTTTCTTTTAGCAGGTGCGAATAGTCTCGTTTCTTCTTGTACGGGTTTTGGCCTGTTTAAAAGAAAACGTTTTATTTGTACATTAGAAAGCGCATTCGTATCTTTCGAGGTAGCCCGTGCATAGTCATCAGTGAAGCGAAAATTAGTGCAAACCTGAATTTCGTTGACCAACATCTGTGTATGAATTTAGGGTTCCTCTAATGACCACTCACAGATGCCTCGGAGGCTCCAAGTACGTACCTTACTAATACAAATAAAACTTTTCAGTTTTAAGCAGGCCAAAGCCCATACGAAAGAAGTAATGAAAGTAATATGCTCATATTGTTGTAGGAATGACGGTAAGTGGCATATAAACAAATTCAGTTTATTTCTCTTGTGGCAAGTTTTTAAAGACAACTTTCTGCTTCCGAGAAAGTTAGGCTAATCTATGCGTTCTCTCGCTTATAGAGGCTAGGCTACTTGAATGGAAAGACAGTACATCTGGTTAATCAGCAGTCTGGCACAAAGTTCAACTTGCATGCCTTGTGTGAGGGCCGGCTTGTTCTGCTTTTCATGGGAATTTTTAAACATTGTTTGGCTCTTCCATGATCTCACGTGTTGTCATATTTCAGATGATTTTCACGCAAGTTATTGACGATATACTCTATAATGCACAGAGACAAGGCCGTATAAGTTTTTATATGACCAACTTGGGCGAAGAAGCTTGCGCCCTTGGGTCGGCAGCGGCTTTGAAAGATGACGACTTAATTTTTGCGCAGTACCGTGAACTGGGCCCACTTCTATGGCGGGGCTATCCTTTGCAATCCTTAGTGGATCAATGCGTCGGTAATGAAGACGACACAGGCTTGGGACGACAAATGCCTGTTCACTATGGTAGTAAAGAGAAAAACTATGTTACCATTTCCTCGACACTTGCCACGCAAATGCCGCAAGCGGTACTCAGGCGATTTTGCTTTTTGTCGTCTTGTTTATAGAAGAATATTTTCAGGTTGGTTCGGCGTACATTTCAAAGATGAACAAAGAAGACCGAGTTGCTTTGTGCTATTTTGGCGATGGGGCATCCAGCGAAGGGGATTGCCATGCAGCCTTTAATTTCGCTTCAACTTTACGGTGTCCGGTGATCTTCTTTTGCCGCAACAATGCATACGCCATTTCTACATCCGTATCGGAGCAGTATGGAGGCGATGGTGTAGCTGGAAGAGGACCCGCCTACGGGTTGGCTACCATTCGAGTTGATGGAAACGACATTCTTGCGGTCTACTCTTGCGTCGAACATGCTCGTAAACTTGCCTTGCAGGGACAACCCTGTCTTATTGAGGCAATGACGTACAGGATTGGTCATCATTCGACGTCTGACGACAGTACTGCCTATCGGTATTATGCAAATTTTCGTATTTTGTTTTGTGTCCATTTTGTAAGAGCAGTAGTTTCTAGGCTTCCCAAAGAAGTTGCGTTTTGGAGTCAACTGAATTCGCCGCTATCTCGTCTGCGATCTTTTCTTTTAAAAGAGAAACTGTTCACGTTGGAGGAAGAAAGTAAACTTGAGCAAGACTATCGCAAGGATGTGATAAGCGCGCTGACTATTGCGGAGAAAAAGAAGAAACCACCTATTGACTCAATGTTCACTCACGTATATGATGTGTTGACCCCGCGTCTTGAAAAGCAGAAATCAGAATTGCTTGCTGATTGTTCCAAGTAATGTTCTCGCTACTTTGTTCGTTGTGTCGTTGTTGTGAACGTGGCTTTAAAGTAATTAGGATTCAAACATATTGAAATGTTTGAGTAAAGTTGTTGCACCTGCCGCCACCTTCCAGTGGATGAAAGTTAAGCTCAACTTGTACTTTACACTTTCGTATTTTGCCGCTTTGTATATTTTGTCAAAAACAGGATGAGCATCACGTCTTACCCTAACGAGTCTTTCTCGTTTCCGTGTCTTCGAGTTCATTGTACCCCTACGCTGCCTGAAGAATTAACAAACTCTGATAAGTACAAGGAAATTGGTGACGACGCTGAGTGGGTGTTGTCAACGTGCAAGCCAGGTATTATCAGTTCGTTCCTATATTTTAGCATCAAGTAATTGTAGGATACGGTGTACAACAATTGCGCGACGGAAGGTTTGATACTTACTGGCAGTCAGATGGAAGCCAACCACATACGATTAATATATTTTTTACGAGAAAGACGAAAGTATCGCATGTATGCATATTCACGGATGTGAAGACAGACGAGAGTTACACACCAAACAGAATTTCAATTCGTCGGGGCACCAGCTTGTGCGATCTGTCTCAAGTGTGTTTGGTAGAGATACGGCAACCGAACGGATGGGCTATGATTCCTTTGCAATGCCCTTCTACGCATGGTGTTGTGCGAGCATTTGTCATACAAATTGCAATTGTACAAAATCATCAAAATGGACGCGATAGTCATGTTCGACAAGTACGAATATTCGGACCAAAAGGGAAATCGTGGAACAAAGTGAATGGCGTTCAACTTTGACATTTGCTTCAACAAGTGACAGGCTTATCTTTGAGATAAGCTTTTACAGTCCTTCTAATTTATCATTTTAAACTTTCGCTAAAAGTTAAAGGATAATAAAATGCTAATTTCCTATATTCTTTTGCTGTTAGGTGCGCAGCTGTTGCTGATTCTATTCATTACTTTTCTGTTAGTTTCGAAAGCAGACCTGAAAGAATAACAATGAAGTCTTATTTCAGAACGTCGCCAAACGTTTTGCAAGAGTCGACAAGGAAGGAAAACTGTAACGAAAATACGGACAACTTAACCATAAGTAAACCAGCTTATAACTAGAGCCGATAGAAAGCTGTTGTACTTGAATGTCCCGTATAGGCATTAGAGCAAGACAACAATAGGAAATTTTGAAAAGTTTCTTAAAATGAACTTACAACTACAAATGTTCACTGTGATTGAAAAAATGGACTTGGTAGTCTCAAATTCGGAAGCATGAAAGGATTAATGTTCTGAGTGGGTACATAGTGAGGTAACTGAGGATTGAATGGTAAAGGAGGTCGCGTATTATCTAAAGAAGGCGCCGGTGGAGGCGGCATTGGTGGCGGAAATCTTGATGGGAACCAATTATATGAGGGATATTGCGAGGTTTGGTTAGTTAGTTGCTTAGCAGGAGCTATTGGTTGCTTCAAAGTTGAATCGACCAGGCTAACATTAGGAAATGCCACTTTTTGTGCCGCTTTTGCAGCACTTATTGAGCTCAAGTTTAGCTTGAATAGAACGGAAGACCCGGCGTTCCTTTGACGTTTAACTTGTGGTCCAAAACCAGGAAAATCTTGAGAAGCAGCTGAAAACAAGATGTTTACCGACTAAGAATAATCAACGCAAACATACTACCGATAGTTTTCAAAGTTTCATCATCAGTCTGATTTTGTGCAACGTTACGGATTACTTTGATGATGAGAGACTGAAATGACGGGTCGCTGAGCTGACGCTCTACAATGGATTTCAGCTTTTCGTTCACTAAGCTTGATCTAAATCAAACCTTGGTCAACACAACAACGTAGGAAAATGTTTACGCACTCACTCTTCTAAATGCTGCAACATTTCTATCTGTAATCTGGAATTCAAGTTTGGATCATCATCGTCATCTTCATCATCATCAGGCTGCTCCTTGATGAAATTCATGCCCAACTTTGATACGGTATTGAACAATTCATCACAACCGCCCTGATCACAGAAGACAATAAGCTCTCCATGACATACACATTTTCGTCTGCATGCAACCACAGGCTTCTCAAGCTGTTCCTCACAACTGCCTTTTCTGCCTATTTTAACGACAATTCAAAAGTTGCATGTATTTCTTTGAAGAGTAGCTTTTTGGTAGCAGGACTTCTGTCTCAGGTTTCGTTTTTAACGGCTTTATCCTGTTGAGCAGCCCGTACAAAGTAAAGTCTTTTGTTCATGCGCGAAAATTAATAAACTTACCTTTCGGGACTGACCAGCATGATACAAAGCGTGTCCCGAAAGCTACGTTTATTAGTTTTCGCGCATGAATAAAAGATTTTACATCGCACCGACTGCGCAAGAGATTAAAGCCATAAGAAGCAAGGTCATTGCATATATTTTATAAAACGTAAATGGTTGCTGATAATGTGGAGCGAGTTCTCATTTTGGTACGGTCAAGAAACCCATTTAGTGACAAAAAGGAAGAAAACAGTGAGCTACACTGCTCGTCCCGTCGTCAGCGTCAGTAGTGACGTCAATGCTATGTAGTTATTTGAAGGAGATGACAAAAACCCCAACTCATGTTTTGCTTTGCAGTTCCAACTTCTTGCTCTCTTTTGCTATTAAAGATTTACGCAATGAGATTACGGCATTAACTCTAACTGATAATGTGGTCCTAATGAGTTACGACGTCAAAGACTTACAAGTATCCCCACGTCCTGCACAATCGGCGCCTTGGAAAAGCTTTTAATTGAAGACATCACTAAAACAGATCACTGAGCTAAAAATCTTACACATGAAGAAATTGACCGCTTTCTGCAAGCTAGAAGGAAGGTACTTCCAGTTGCAGAATCGCTTGTTCTCATAAAATAATGAAAAGCCCACGCTCTCCTATCCTAGCAAAAGACTTTATGAAAAATTTGGAGGAAAGGGCTTTCGACGCCGTGAAAAGCTCCGCAGCCCCTCTTTTTCCATTCAAAAGACATATTAATGGCATATTCGCAGTTCTGATAGCGACAGAGGCAACGCCTTCCTATAATACCCTAAAAACCTTCTCCCTGGAAAGAGAGTGTTCCTTTACGTTATGGTGGCAAGAACTGCAGTTGGTCTAAAAATCACTTTGAAAGGAAAAGCTGCCCAATCAGGCCGCTATCTCCAGGTATCACTTCATCACATCCGATCGGTTATGGTGGGAATTATAAGAGCAGTGGAAAACCGAGCCTTAGCAATTTATGGTCCAGAATTCTTTTCGCCAGATTTATAAGGTATAGAAAAGGCCGCTCTCGAAAGTGGGCATCCTACAAAGTTTATCAATGTCACCGCGACATTCAAGATTCACAGATAGTCAGATCCGGTCTGATAGGCCCTCCATGGACTACTCTTACTATGTCGCACTAAACCAGTCCGAGAACATGGATTAAACGTCTTGGTAAAGCTCTAGACTTCAGGGTCCTTAAATTGGTATTCCAAATACCAGACTGCTTCCCCGGGATGCCAAAAGGCACGGGTATCTATGAGGCCAAACGTAGCTGCTCAGGCAGTTCATTTAAGATGGATTTCCCAAATGGGGAAATCGTTCTCTTAACAGCAGGATGCAAGATACAAAGGGAAGAAATGCATGGACCCTGATTACTGTATGAATTCATCCTACTTTTCACTTTACGGATGAACGGCTTGGACAAGCTCTACTTCGTGGCCACAACTTTTTCCCATCAACTGAACGGTTTTCGCCCGCACAAAGCGCGTAGGTTAAAGCACGCTTAACAAACGTTTCTACTGACATCCGAAAGCATTACTCGTTCCTGTATGTCAGCCATAGCACGGTCTCTTAGCAACTTGAGTTCACCGTCTTCCTTGATTTGCCGTAAGCACTCTGCTGCTTTGCTCTCGAACAATTTCACCAAAGCACCATTGTCAGAGGCGTCCTAAAACATCAATAATCAAATATAACTGAATATAAGTAATCAAAGTAATCCATTAATATTGAAGGTTGCCTGGTTGGTAACAGGTCCAAGTTGCTTCTTCATTTCTACTAGCGTACTTCCCTGTTTTTGAACTGTTCGTCATTATAAAGAGAAACAGTTTACTGATCAGAATAATCACAATTATTATCTCTGTTCCCGAAAACCGAGTGTATTTTCTCAACTTAAAAAAACGATTACTGCTGTACAAAGTAATAATGAAATTGGCAAAAGGTGAAAAATACGAAAATCAACACCGTATATAGCATTGGAAAACCTGCAGGAAACAAAGCTGCTTCAGCAGTTAAACAAGTGATAAACCACGCTAAGAAATTCTCTGTACTCTGACAAAGCTATGCTCCATTCACTGCGGCATAGCAGAGAAAATTGCTGACAACCTCCGCTGAAGCCATATGCCAAATAATGCGTACAAATTTGACAGGCTACGAATTAAGCTTTAAATGGAAAGGTAAATTTCGAAACGCAAATCAAATTGCATTTTAACTACAGAAACAACTGCCTTACCATAACATTTTTCTCACAGTTTTACTGTTTCTTCTGTCGAGTGCGCATCCAAATTGCACGAAAATCCCAAGTTTTACAGTAAGAAACAGCTGAAAGTAGATAGTCACGTTCGAATAAGATGTTTTCCATTTGTTGCTTTAATTTTTCCTTCACGTGGGCTAGTTAAACAACTCTTTTATGGGAACATAAAGAGATAAAGAATTTGGAAACTACTGGCTCTTTAATCGGCGGATTTCCAAAGTTCTCCCTTGTTCAAAGGCGACAACAGCAAATCAAGATGTCTGCCAAACTGGAGTGACTGAATTAGTCGGGCTAACAGTTTGCAGCTATTTCCCTATCTGAGCGATAGGATGAAAGTGTATACTCAGATTTTTGAAGTCTCGATCATTAGTTAGTGAAATTAAGAATGTCTTCTTTATAACTAGAAAGGACGTCACGGCTAGCGCAGCTGGTGATACCAATGGCAAAACACCAGCAAAAATGAATGACGTCATTTAAATTTACCGCTCTTCTTCAAGTTATCATTGCAAACGAAATTGCACAAAAGATAAGCGTGGCTATCTTTCATGCTGCACTGCAATAACTTAGACAGTTCAAACAAAGTTTTGCGCTTTAATTGCTCAAGTGAAATGCTTTGTAGCAATTCTAGAAGAATCCAAAACCGATATGTCCAATTGCTTTCGCTGTTTCAGTTTGCTCGGCTCCGACAGGACAATTGTCATCATTGATATAACCAAGGCAAAACCGACAGTGTATATCTTGTATTCCGTCTTTCCAAACGGCTTCATCAAAAAGCCAATGCTCATGCCAACAGTGCAGCCCACATGGTAAATTGAAAACGAAGAATCCCAATTATCCGGAAACGCTTCGTACAGCATTCCTGAAAGCGATCAAACGTTGCAGAAACCAAAGAGCACTTTTTCAAAAATTACTTTCGCCGAACGTACGCCATATTCTATGGCTGAAGCCCCATGTCATAACTATTACGTAAAACACTGCTTGATCATCTTTGGATGGCACCCATAACCACATGACGAGCAGAATTCCCACTTGTGTGATGAAGCCGACCCAGAGGAACGTCATTCTAGTGACATGGAAGGCAGCAGTGTGTATAAAGGCACTCATAAACAAGTTGGTCAAGCTGTAGCAGAACAAAACGTATCCCACAGTAGACTGAGGAGAGACACAAGCGACGTATGCCTAAAAAGCATAAATCTGAATGATCCATTGGAAATTAGGTCTGTCTTAAAAACCAAATGTTAGATAGGAAGCAGCTCTGCTCCTCAAAGGTTTATAAAGTTTCCTACTTGCGTAGACACAAAATTCTTTTTGGCTAGTCAGACAATTCGTTGTCGTAAACAATCTGGCGCGCCAATGTTAGGGAAATATGCAAATTTTGAAAAGTTAACAAAGATACAAAAAGTGTAAAAAGTAAAAAACCGTCTGTCTTACCTGCATGACGTCGGCAACAACGAATACTTCATTGATGCCAATGCAGATAAATAACGGTATAAGGCGCTTTAGGCGTGCATTGCCCATCAGATGAACGTTGGCCAATAGCAGTTCTCTAGCGGATGCCTTTTCTTTGTTAGCATAGAAGTGCACTTGAAGTCGGTCGAGAAGCAGTAGCGTTAGCAGAACGGATAAGCCTATCCAACCAAAGTAAAGAGAAAAAGCGTACCAGGGATTTACAGCGCCAAGAGCTGACCACGTTATCTGGTTCACAACATTTTTTGAACCTTCTTGATAGTGCCTCCCTTTGCGATCGCTCAACGCAAGTGTCCATGGCATGTGAGTTCCGTTAGTTGTACTTTCAATGCCATGCAGCGTACCTGCTGATAGAAGAAAACCCCAAGCCCAGCCGCAATGGGTAAGCAAATGAAATATGCACAGAAACCGATGGGCGCTATGACAAACGGTTTCAAAGGATAAGTAGGAGAAGCGGGCAGCTGAATTGAACAGATACGCATATAATGCATTAAAATACGGTCCCTGCGTAAGGCCAATGACAATTGCTGCTGGCAATAGTACGTAGTGCTTGTAATAAATTATTCCAGGAATAAACAGCATAAATGGAACATACGTCAACAATAACGTCACTTTGTGCGTTAACTGACGGGCCACAAAGGTGCCGTACAGAAGGGAAGAGGATGCACTAACCACGTAGAGAAGACTTAAGGCAATTGAAGCTACATTTCCACAGTCTGGGCTAAGGCTTAGGTATGTGCGCAACGGCATAATACAGCCACAATAAAACATCGAAGAGCAGCCGAGCACTACAACGTTTTTAATTATCCTAGCCTTGGGTGCAATGTTCTTCACCCTCTTCTGCAAATCGTGCGGCAACATTCTGCGTTAATCTAAATGGGATGGCCAATGTCTGGCTTCCAATTTTGCAATATACCAGCTGTGTGCTTAGTTCTTCTCACTAAAAGTATGCGCTAAATTAAAAAATAAAAACAAAATAACAAACCACACTAACATTCATTAAAGATCATTATGTCAAATATAAGCCGTTACGTTCTGCTTAGCTCATCAGCAGGAGGATTAAATTCGTTAGAAATATTCAAGTAAGGGATAGAGAGTGTGTAGAAATAAAAGCTTGTTTACTCGGGTGGAGAGAAGTTCTTACTGTGAACAGGCGCTCAAGCAGTAAAGAGGATGATCACTTTCCATCGAGAAGCAAATGGCAGTCAGATCGAACAGGTGCTCAGCAGTGTCGATAAGAAGGCACTGAGCGTGCAAGAGGTCGTTATGGATTATTGCATTGCTCCTGATGAACATCCAACAACAAGATGTAAAGAAATCGTGTTGGAAATTCAATTTGCACAGCACCGAGCTGTAATTAGACCACCATAATGACAACGTTTCGATTTTTCATGTAACTATGCTTGGCAAACGTCAATCGAAAGCGTTGAAGAATTTCTTCAATATTACCTTGTTCATTTCCTATTATTTCTTCCACTATTCAATAAGCTTATGCTTCCTCTACTGTCGGTTACGATTTGGAAACCAAACGGCAAAGCAATCGCGCACAGGTCTGTTTGCTACCATGCGTTCATCCGACCGCAATAAATTCGTGGACAACTTAAACCCGAGATTCATTTTGGTTATTAGCACTTAACTATACGACGTTTCACTCAGAGGGCAGAAACTCGTTCAGCTCTCTCAGGCATGCAGAGCAACTATATGTCAAGAAACATGACAATACAATTAGACTGCGCAATCTTCCAAGCGAACTTTTTCTCCATCCTTTAATCGTAACGCACTGTTTTCTACAGCGCAGTTGATTCTGGTAAATCTCACTGATGCCACAAGATGATACTTAATTTAACTGCAAGTTTCCTTATTCACCTAATCAACAGTCCTAAAGCTGCTTGCATTTCATCATCAAAGAATCATAACAGGAATAGGTAAAAAAAATCTCACGGGTGCACCTCGCGGCTAAAGTAAAAGAGCAAATTCAGCTTTCGCGAATCGTTCAACAAAACAACGAATCCCTATGGATCCTTGCAGACGTGCTCGAAATTGCATATCACAATTTTCATTACAGCAACAGTGAAAGCCGGCAGAAAATGACCATCATTGTCGCGTAAAGTAGAGCACTCATAAACCTGCGACGCAATCTGTACCTTCGAATGCAACATTACTTAATAGGATTCCCGCTGGAAGTCAAATCATATGTAGCATCAAGTAGCGATGAAGAAACGCTCAAAGAACATTGCTTACAGCCGACATTGTGTCACTGCAACTTTCCAGAACTATTCACTGAGTTAAGGCACAGAACTAAGATTCTAATGAAGCAATTCGGCTCAAAGGTACCAATACAATCGTGCTAGTGTCAGCACACTCGATTCAGCGCACCTAAACGCAATTTTGATTTTAGTTCACAAGCGACGTCGGGTTCAAAATAGGAACGCAGATTCCAAACGCACAACCAACTTTGCACAGAGAATTAGAAATAATTTTCAAAACTTAAGCTGACGAGCGAAAAAGGAAATTGTTCGATCTTCCATGGTTTCCACGGAGAGAGAGGGAGAGAGGGAGAAAAAATGAGACAGAACGAACGGGAGATTTTTGAAATTGCAATCTCTGTTGATCCCTAAAATTGAAGCCTTCATCTTCCCTTCTCATTTACAATCACTCAAAGTCGTCGAAGTTCTCAAAAATCAATAAACCACAATTCTAAGTTGAATAGTTGAAACCGTAGCTTGAGCTGATGCATAAATGAAGCCCAGTTTATACAAGCTAATACAAGAGACTGCTTAGTATGAATCGTTTCCGCAGTTGCTTCACGTTAGTGGAGGAATATGTTCTCACCTTAGATTAAGGAAGTATAAGAATTAAATAATGCTACTGCACTTAATAAAACAACCGCTGAGGAGCATCACGGAAAAAAATAAAAACAAGCCAGCCTTTTAAAAGGATACTGTAGTTTAGCAGGATAGAAAAAAATTAATAACGAAATAACGGTGCATTTACAAAGATGCTTCCAAAATTAGCTACTTCTGAAAGCAGATATCTTCCGTGCCTGTTCAATGTAAAAGTATGACTAATGCTTCCCTTTAGTACCTTAGCCTACAGAAAGTTCTAATGTGAAGACACTGCGCATGAGCCGTGCTGAACGACTTACAATGACTGGTAAACTTTGAAAGAAGGCATAGAGAAATCTTTTTCAAAATTTTACCCGCCTGGAAAATTTGAAATCATCCGTTTCAGAGTAGCATCAAAACAGTCGGCAAAGTTTTCCAATAATCAAACAATTCCATTTTTACAAGACGCAAAAAAGGGAATTTGCAACGGTTCCGTGCTCTTAGCAATGTAGCGTTAAGCGAGCCAACACTGCAACATTTTTTCCACCGACTTGCTTCTCTTGGCCTTTTGAGAAGCTGAACGAAAATCCAATATCACTTGAAGAGAAGCAATTAATGCCCTCTCAGCTTGTCGGCAATCGTAATCTAATTTATACAACCAGTCAACGTAGGATATTCACTAAGGAAATCACAGACCTTATTTGCAAGATTTGCCAGTCTCAGCGCTTCTTAAAATGACTGCCGCTAGAACGAACGGCCTTACGCAACGATTCACGATTTGTTCAAGTTCGTTACATCATCTCCGGTTATCAAGACGGTTATTTATCGCTACACTGAGGGCGCGCTGAATATCACACTTGCCGTATTGCATTCGTCATTGCTACTGGATGACGTCAATGGAAATTTCCATACCAACTCTTCGACAATTACTAACAAATCGCAAGAAGTGATAAGCGCAGCAATTACTGAACGGAACGTTCAATAAAGGTTTCACAAATTAAGCATAATAAACGTGAATCGACTTTAAATTCAGATTGCGGGACCCTTAACGGTCAAACTGAAACAGCGAAGTGAGCTAACCTACTGCACGGATAAATACAATTAAACGACAGATTACTTCTTTACTATACTGCTGATCAAGGAGTAATTATTAATAAGTAAAAGTTAAAGATTCAGCCAAAGATAAGCATCTCGAACTCATGCTTCATTTTTAAAAAAAATATTAAAACGCCTTGGTTTACGCGTCTGACGCAAATTGCAACAGTGTAAAAGTTTATGCATACAGACATGAAGAAAATACAGAACAAAGTCAAAACAAAAGGAAACACGCGAAGGTTGCGCAACGTACTTGGCGAACACGTCTCAAGTGCCTTCGCGTACGGCTTTCCGTTCCAAGTATCGCTGCCGGTATTCTTCAATCGCAGCTGCGTCGTTACGATGGGCAAATATTCGTCGCAACTTTTCCAATCGCTGTTGCTTTACAACCTCAGGTGGTAATGTACCAAGTATATCATCTTTGACCACATTAACGTCGCTGTTTGAAGTCGCGTTGTTACCCTCTTTGGTTGATTCAGCGTTAAGTTTTCTCTGATCGGTATCTTCGTGTAATCGTCGCCCCTCGCGTCTTTCTGATTTAAATGACCTTCTTTCCACTAAAGCATTACGGTACCGTGTTTCGGAGCCGTTAACTACCGCAGGAGATCTCGTAGGACTTGGAGTGAGAAAGCGCTTGTGTCTATCCGCTCTACGCTGATCAGCGGCTCTTTTGCTTTCACTAACGATATCGTGCAAGTTCACTTCATCATCTTCGCTTTGCGAAGGACTTGAACCTTGCTTTCGATCAGAATGTCGTGATTCAGATTCATCACTGGAGCGAGATGACGACCTACGTCTACGATACTTCTTTTTCATTTTGCTTTCCTTGTTAGTAACAGGTTCTTTTGGTACAACACTTTCCCCTGCTTCAACTCTACAAAGCGTTTGGAAGTTGCAGCGAATGAAGTGAAAAAGAGAACCTACTCGCTGTCTTTAGATACACTCGCCGGTTCGGCAACGTCGTTCAAAAAGTGACGATAGAAGCCAGACAGATCCTTCTGCTTCGACACGTCCATCATTTCTTTAAAAAACAAAACAGTCACTATAGATATGAAGATAAGCGACAAACCGTCAATTCGATCCATTCGTTCCATTGCTTTATTGTGCTCTTCCAACTCTTCCAGCTTACGCCGATAAGCACCTGTCACAAATACCTGCAACAAGACATAAGTTGACGATGCATAGAAAGTTTGGATATCGCTACCTCTTTCTCGGCAAACTCATTTCCCTCCTTTTCTCTTTCCCGCTGTTGCTTTCTTTCTTCTCGAGCTTCGTATTCCACCTGGCGCTTCCTAGCAGCTTTCAAGAGCGCACCTATATATTTCGGCTAAAAAAGCCCATCAAGGAAACAGAATGATGAAAAGAAGAAAGTTACTTTTCCTCCGTCTTTTTCCTTAGCATCCTCTTTCCGGGCGCTTCTACTCCTCTCCATGTTTTCGTAAACTTCATCATACGCAAAAGCGTTGGGATCTTCTTCTAGTGCTTTTTCGATTTGCATACTGAACTAAAAATGTTAAGAATACGTCAGACATTGAATATGTGCACGACAATACAGATTACAAAAAGCGAAAATGCCTTCTCGTGGAACAATAGTTTTGCTAGAGTTGAAAAGAGCCTATTTTTGCTAAATGCATGCAACAAGCTGAAAGCTAGAGAATCTCTAAGTTCAGGTTGAATGAACAAACAGCTTCCCATTGTCTCCAGAGAAAACTGTTTAACGAAACATCGCGGAGCCATTTGAGCCACCTTCAAGCATTCTATTCGAGAATCTGTTGATGATACAGGTAGATATTCCAACAGCGTTGTGGGCTTATCACCGTCAAGGAACAGAGAAGTTAAAAAGGCTTTGCTTCCAGCAATGCTGTAGGCTTCTATCCAACTCTATTTCAAAAGGAGCGCTGATAACGTTGCCGCAATTACAAAAATGGGCAATGAAATTTATTTCTTGATCGTTGCAGTATCTTCCGAGCAAAATTATTTTTACCATTCTTAGAGAAAGCTCTTTGCGGAAATAACAAAGCTTATTTGTATTAACAAAGATTTTCTTCACACGCATGCGATCTTTGTTTTGCGCTAGTAAACGTAGCATGCATAAAGCGAGTAAGTCTCACAACAGTTAAGCAAAAGTTAGGGACATTACTTACCTGACTTCTCATTTTTGTATCCATCGTGATTTGTGACTTCTTAGGTTTGGAAGAAACCTGTAAACGAGAGACAACAATCAGTTGCTTACCAACAGCACAAAGAAATATAAACAAAACATTGAGAACGATTAAACAGGAATTTTTTTACAATACAGTGAAAGCAATAAAAATAACAAATTAACGGAAGCAAGACGAAACGGGCTAAAACGACCTATTCCCTGAGAAGTGCTTTTCACTAGATCTCTAATTACTAAAGGAAATACAGCATGCAAATGACTATCTAAGGCCCGTTCAGAATTCAATACAAAGTTTCCGAAAATTTAAATAGGGACACGTTGACTCAGGAGCCAAACAAGAAACAGAAGAACATTAAAAACTGACTTTGACAGATAGTTTGTCAATCGCAGTCACTCCCAGTGGGGTCGACAGGCGAACGTCAATAAACTTTTAGTCAAGCATATTCAATAAATGCCAATTAATACGCCATAATAGCAGGTGCAGTACTGCAGGAGCCGAACGGACAAAACGGGCCCAATTAAAAGACAGGGAAATACAAAAAGAAAGTGTATCATATAACTTTGTCAAACAATACAGGTGAACAATGGGCGCACAGACAAAAGGATCCTTCGCTTAAAAATTGAAGTGCACTATAAACATATATTGCACATAACGGAATTTTAGATGCCAAAGTAAAAGTATGAATAGCTAAAATACTCACTGCTTCATCTTCGTCACTGGAATCCGCGAAAACATTCGGTTTTGGTACTTGAGGCAATTTCTTGTAAGGACGTTTTAGAATAAGCCCGTACCTAAGAGGCGATAAAAGTAATTCATGAAAGAGATGAGAGGAATAGTCAGTTTTCGCACAAGCGCCATTAAACTTATTTATAAAATCACCGGATGAACTGTAAACATTAATAGTTTTACGGAAGTGAAAGAACACTATCAGAGCCGTACCAAACTTTCATACAGTAACATTCAAAAGGAAAATTTTGAAACTAACCTCGACCGCCCTTCCGCCATGGTTCCAAGGCTTAATCGAAAAAGGAATGTACAGTAGGAAAACACTTTTCCAAGCGAAATGTAAATGATTAGAAGGTACTATTCATTTTTGTTCCCCCATCGTTGCTCTCATTTTCAAATTCAACTTGATTACCTTGCGGAAGCAAACGAATGCATGCAACTAAAAGGTTATGGAAAATTCGGCTTCTGTAATTTTCTAGGGCAAAAAATTCTGCGTTTGGACTCATTCTTAAACGTGGTTTGCAAACCAAGCAATCATGTACTGCAGGCGGAATATTGATTGCAGTTTACTGAGAAAGTCAATTGTCAGGGAATGTCTTGTTCTTTGGTCGTAGTTTAAGCTATAGCGCCTTAATACGCATAGCGTATGCAACGGTAGGCACCTCATTTTTGAACTTTCTACCTTATCATTGATAACAAGGCAAAACAGCTTGCTTTAGCAGCTGCTCGCGTTATAAGTTTGCATATGGAACTTATTTTGAGGTTCCTGAGCCTGAAATCTGAGCTTTGAGGTAGATGTTGCAGGACAAGCGCTACTTATGCACAAATGTGGCAGAATTAGATTCTACATGAAGGATAACGCAATTTCTCCGCACAGACACAACGTTCGAGGATCCTCTTTACGTACTTTGCGGTCGTTTATTTACGTCAGAGTTAAGTTCACAATGGAGAATATTCGAGCAATTTAGTCATGTGCATTTATTCTGCCTGTGAATCACTGTTGGTGCACACGTGTGACAGTGCCTACTGCGGAAAATAACTCATTACCTTTAAGTAACGTAACAATCACTATTAGAAAGGCGAATGCGTTTATGGTTGGATATCTTCTTTGCAAAGTGATACGGCAGCTTCTTAGAATTCGCAAAAGCATGATGCATTTGCAGACCAGCAGCAGCCAATGCTTCCACTGTGACAGGCAGCTGATTGTTATCCTTTGCGATGAGCCTTGAAAAGGCCTTAAGGTAGCAAAACAATTTCCAAGACACGTTTATCCACCGCGCTTTACACGGGATCGTACAGATGTAAAGGTAGAACAACCGAACAGATTAAATCAGCTGGTCAAGATTCAGTGCTCTTCAAAAGAGCTCAACAATTTCAGCAATACGACCACACTACTTCTTAACAGGCTTAATCGATAACCGAAACACTTTTCCACTGGATGGATTTGCAACAATCTTCTTCCGTTCCGTCGGAGCTTCCAATGATGTCTTCTGCTTGTTTGTAAGAGTTGCCAATGGCACTTCGGCACCCTTCTTCAGATCAAATGCTGAACGAACAATACGCAACGATAAATTAGCATAAATCATTTAAATAGTTACCAGGTCCTTGGCCATTTAAACCCGAATAACGCGTCTGCGCAATATAGTCTTGAGCCGATGAGCCGTCCCTTAGTAGATTGGCAGATGTGACTACACCATTTCCCATTGATGCTGCTCCGAAATTGGCCGAAGACAACATAGGATCAGCCAGACCGGATGCGTCTGCGTTGTTCCAAACATCGGGATTAGCAGCATTACTCAAAAAGTCCTGTTCAAACAATGCTTGCGACGGAGAAGATGCAGGGATTTGTCTGTCCAACATGTCTGAGTCGGCATACAAGCTTGAGCTCGTCTAACAAGTTAAAACATCATTTTTTTTAATACAATGAGCGGGAAGAGAAAAGAAACTACATACCACGTTGGGGTCTGTTGCGGAAGCATCAGATGTGGTGATATCTGGGAACAGAGAGTCAGCCATTCCACCTTTTGCCTCTTCGTTTTTATCAAAGTCCAAAGGGAACTTGGGCGTATGCACTTCGTCCATATTCAACGGCAAACCAAACAAATCTGTCATCCCTTAAATGAGGACAAGTCAAACGATTATAAATTCCAGAAAAGGTTACCAAGAAAAGGATCATCAGCAGAATTGCCAAAGTCGAAGTTAGTTGAAGAACTGTCCTCTGGCCATTTGGTTAAGCCGTTGCCACTCTCAGTTTGACTTCCGGATGAGACGCCGAGAGAAGCTAAGTCACGTGACTCACGCGAGACGCTTTGAAACGAAGTAGAATTCTCGGGATTTACGTTATCCAGTACAGCCGTCGATCGATTGCCGTTACAGAAGAGATTATTGCCATTAGCATCTGTTACCGAAGGCACCGATGCTTGTTGGTAAACGTTCTCAGGCATGTTAAGGCTACTGTTCACTACAGCATATCTGGGACTTCTTACCACAAGGGCATTGCATCCATTTTCATTGACCGTTGAGTTTTCTTGAGGCTGATTCTGGTCAATCTGATAGGTGAGGCTGCATTTTGATCCCTCCTTTGTAGACGGCTGACAAGCAAGCAATGCTCTTCTAACCAATGGAATGTCATCAGAGGGAACACGTAAGTACGTTTGTCCATTTAACGTGGCTGTCTGCATGTCGTCCAACCTATGTTTTTTCATTGATGGTGACAGATTCAGATCTTCATTGGGTTGAGCCAATTTTAACCGCGAATTAAATTTCAACATGGCGTGCTGTTTATTCGCCATACTTTCCCCACGAGACATCAACGCTGTACTCATAGCATAGTTGAAAATCTTCCATAGTCCTGAATAGCGTTTCTCCGAGGCATCTTGTTTAGCTTCCAGTAGATTAAGTCTACGACCGAAGTCATTCAATCGATCACAGATACTGTCCAATTTAGCATTGATTTGGAAAACCGTTTGCCATACCGACAAGCCTTCAGGACGTTGCTGTCTCTTTCTTACGTTTGTTAAGAATTCAGGATGGTCGCGATGGAAGTTAGCATGCTTAAACGCTAGAAATTCTGTTTTAGCATGCGTTCGCCTTCCCAGCATACGCAAGAAATCAGGCTTCATTAGTGCAGATATCCTGCTAAAGCCGTCTAAAACACGCTAAAGTTAGTCATGGCGGGAAACCCCCGCCATAAATATGCCAAGAAAACACATACACTTCATTCAAAAATCTGCGAAGCTTCTTATGTTTCAAATGTACACTTCCAACGTATAAATTATTGCAGAATGACGCTCTCATAATTATTCTAATGCCTTCAATGCATTATACACAGCTGAGGCTAAACTCTTGAAAACGTTAACTGCAAACGACACATATCTTACACTTTACAAGCTTAAGCAGTTAATCTATATAACCCAAGTTTGTTAAAGCCTTACAATTGTATAACTGCCGTGTGAAGCTTGTTAAATTGTTGTGCTTGAAGTACACCGGCAACACATTTTCGGAGAAGCGTCTTGTATTCGAAATTACGAAGTAGCTTCCATCCTGCAAGAAAGGAAAAGCGTGTCAGCTCAGTTTTGCCAAGCACCTTCTGCCAATGAAGTGCAGTCGTCCGTAGCAGAGGTGATTCATCAACTGAGGGAAAAGCACGTATGACAAAGTAATAATTACTATTTCTGGAATTACGGAATAGAAAGCTTAACAACTGTTGGCTCGGCTACTTAGTAGCAAAAAATACGCGAATGTAAGAAAACTTGTGACGAATCATGCTACTTCACTTACTTCACTCCAGGATACGTCATCTTGAGAGTTTGGATCGCAGAGCATTTCCCACAAACTCAAAAGGAATTTTGACGAAGACGGTTTCATGTCATCTGGAGTTTGACAAACTTCATATAAAACCGCTGGTTTGGCGACATTTAAGCCGCTTGCTGCTAATTCTCCTTCGTAGTTCATCTGACTTAAAAAAGAAAATGGATTAGTTGTAGTCAAGCCATTAAATGCTTCAAGAGTAAGGACAGCGTTCGTAGGCATTCGAAACAAAATGAATGAAGGCCCAAGGATCCGAAGGTCACTTACAAGTCGCCCGAAGACCTTTCAAGCGGCAAAGTAAGAGGCTAATTCAGCCGACGACGATTACACAACTTGACATCAAAGCGAAGAAAGAAAAACTTAGACCTCTATTTTTTTGTATCTTAATACTCTTCAACACCTGAAAAACGCCAATACGTAGAAGGACAACAACAAAACGGAAGAAACGAACCAAAGATCGAATCAAACACGAAGCGAATTCACCTTAAATACAGTACAACTTCAAACATATAAATGCTCAGGTTCGAGCATCGAGAGCACCAAACAAACTTCATTTTCTCTTGTACATTTAGCGAGACGTCAACAGATCTCTTTAATTGCAGTGCGGCTTATTTACTGGACAATTTTCTGAGGATGAAAAGTAGCAGGACAACGTACGCGGCGTACAAGATAGAATAGTTAGGATAACTAAGCTTTGTCATAATGTTGCTTAGCTGTTATTGGTCAACGTTATTCTAGTGTTGGACGTGTAGAGAGATATTGCGGTTTGACGTTATAACGTGAGCTTACTACCAAGTGCGAGAATGTATTTCCAAGAACCGTTTGAAGAGTTCGTTCTGTTTGATCAAATCCCGCGTTCCTACATGTTACTTTATCCCGTCGACAGAAAACAAGTTTTCAGTGAAATCCTGATTAGTTTGATTGTTCCTGAACGGCTTTATTTCCCTTAATGTTGTTCAACAAGATACAAATGTCCAATCACAAAAGAAGACCTGAGCAGCGTATTGGTGCGCTAGAGTTAGTCTCCTGTAGCAAATGTAGGAATATCCGATTGAAACAAATTCTGTCGTCAGCGGTATGAGACCAAATGACTACGCGCAAGTAATGAAACTTGGTCAGCTTGTTAGAAAAAACCCTGATTTCAGCACACATCTAATTATAGTAAACTAAGTAAGAGTAGCAGTATTCAGCAGGAACTACCAATTCACTCGATCAACAACGCCAAGAGTACTGTATGATGGCCAGGTGATAATTAGGTGCGGCATGTGATAAGGATGTTCAGGCAGTATAAAGTTTTTGAACTAATCGGCAGTTTGACTAAATACAAAGATGCATTTGTGGAAAACGTTCGTCGTTTTCTAACGATGATTGCTTAATTATTTAATGTCCCTTCTGTCTATTAGCATGTGATGCGCTTTATGGCCACAGTTGAAGAACTGATGCAATATGGCATTTTCAAAAATTAATATTACATAGTTTTCACGAGTTGTGATTAATTTCGTAGCCATTGGAGCAGCGGCCTCATGTTCGAAATTTATTTAGGTTTCTTTATTCTGCGTACGGTACAGTTTCTGAACTCCACGGTTCTGCGCGCTCCGAACTTAGTAACGGTTCCGTAGAATAATGTGCACATGCTATATGTCATAAGTAGAAAGATTCCATGGGTTCAGCGACCTACATACGTTACAGCATCAAAGGAATGGTTGGTTAAAAGGTCCTACATACGTAGGAGAATAGTTGCTGCTACCAAGTTTCGCATTAACTAATAAATTTTCCTCCGTTGGTTCAAAGGCATGACGCGCGAAGTTGCAAATTGCGATTGCTTTGTTTAACAGAACTGACATGATTAGTTAACGTTTACCGACGCGCACTTATTTTGCATAGTGTCGGAATATTAATTGCCTGATAACGGACATGCACAGCTCGTTGTTTCTATGATACACGTTATTTTCGTTGACTGCGAGCATTGTCTGTAATTAAGTGCTCAACTAAGGATAAATGGACAGTTATCCGTGGAAACGACGTGAGCAGTCTATCACTTAGCGAGCAGAACGTTCATAGTACGTATATTCCATCTTCAGCCATAACATTTGCAATGATCGGTAATATCAGCATGTATATATGTCAGAAGGTCAAGTTGCCATTGTTCAATAGACCGCTTGGTCAAACAGATTACTTCGCCGCACACAACGTCATTGAGTGGGTTGAAAGGTGATTTATGTGTACTCAGTAGGACCTATATGACGCTCTAATCGTAAGAAAACTACGTAGAGACTATGTTCATGCACAGAACTTAATTGATAGCGACTTTTACTGCTTACGACTACAAGTTCTGAATGTACGGCAAGTTGATGAACTACAAATGCAAGCTGGGCTATTATGAATGGCTGACAGCGGCGCATTTAGCGAAACGAACACGTTTTCATACGCTCACGTCCTTTTTAAGAAGAAGCAATAGTTGCGATTCCACGCATTTACAAAATTGAAACGCACCTTGGTTTTTTCCTCGTTAAGTCGGCACTTTTAAAATCTAATCTAATGGCTGTCATGCTCAAGTAATGCGCACGGAGTCTTTGCAGTAAACTCTTTCATTGCAAGGAAAGCTGAACACTATAAAAATGACAAATAATACATTCAAAATGCCCTTTGCATCCTTTGCATTATTCTTTAGTCTTTTGGTAGATGTTTCATCGCCATTGGGTGCAATTAAGAATTAGAAGTATCAGTTAGTGCTGCTACTACCCGTTTTCTCTGAAACGGAGCCAGTCTATAAATAAGCATTGTCAGCGGAAAAGGTAAAACTTCAAGTTAGCCTAACCTCTTCTTCCTGCGTATGCTCCGTATCAATGAACATTTCGTCTTCAGCACTTAAAGCACACTCCAATTTTTCTTGCACTTCTTTATGTGTTTTACCAACGCCTTTTAGTCCTCCCAAAGAGAATATGACGTTCGGATCTGTTGTTGCAAAAGGCACTGAACTTGGATCCTTTTCCACCATTTCAACAAAATTAGGTGGAACAAGCACTGCACCACTTTTGTCGATCCATCCGAGTCGGTACATAGCAACCGAATCCAACGGCACTCCAATGCCCGTTACACGTTCCATCAGACTGACTACAGGATTGTAGACAGGATTTTTCGACTCCTGCAATGCATTTTGTTCGAATTTAACTTCAAAAGCAAATACAAGTTACCGTTACAGGTTTAGTTGTGCTTGACTCAGCAGGTGGTGGCGTCTCGTCGCTTGAAACGTGTTCTGACATACTTGTCGAGTGGTGACGCGCCTTTCTGGACAGCAACTTAGCGCAATAGTGAATTAGTTTGCTCATAATGCCGGACTGGTGGTGTGTTTAAACTTCTCCAGGTTAACTATTGGTTTTCAGGTAAGAATTATCAAAGTTTAATGGAAACCTTCCTTGCGTACATAGATGTGGGGCTTATGTTTACAGGTCAATTAATTCCGTACTTTTCGCAGATGTTCTACCGGCTAAACGCTTGATAGAATTATATTATTCCTTGTTTCTTAATTTCCTTTTGTCTATGTTTTCTGTCACTGCTACAGGAACGTTCAATTTCTGGCATTTTTAAGTGCTTACGTATAATAAGCGCATTGTAGGAGAAGCGAAAAGAAAGTGTAAAGGTAGTTATGCTGCGAGCGCAATGTTTACTTTTGAAGTTGGTTCTCAGTGGCTGTATTATCATTAAGTTGGCTTGTCGCGTGTGAAATTTTCAAACAACAGATTAGTGCCAGAAAAATTTGCATTTCACTCAGCTGTTAATAGGCAGAGAAATGAATTAATTCATAAGGCTGAAATACCAATTCGTTAGCATGTAATGACCAAGTGTTAGTTCGGAGTCTCTGCCTGTACCTGCATTTCATCGAACCAAGATTTGTGTTTAGATAAAGGACATTTGGGTAAATAGCAGTTTAAACAAAAAGTTCAAGCGAATAAAGAAACTTGGAATATCATTTTCGCCTCATCAGTTACCTGTTTACCCGCTTTAACTTTTCTGTCTTCAACTTTTTTCTTTTTCCGATGTCAACGAATTGGTCAGACTTGTCCGCGCGCTGACAAAATTTTCGGTCGGTACTTCTGTAGCAAAATCACCATGTATAAGCTAGAACTTGTTTCGTTTAATCACAGAGAGCAGAAATAAAACGGGCGAAAAAAGCCGTAAGAAGATTAGAACAATGATATACAAAATAGCACTCTAATTTATTGCAAACGCAACTGCACAATTTTCTTTTGCAATGCATTCATCCAGTTTGCTTCAATTAGTTGAATGTTTGTAGTCATTGGCAGTATACGTACAAATGGTTTTTAAAATTTGCGTCATAGTGCAGTAAGGACGAGAACTCTTTCCCTCGGTTATTTAAGGACCAAATGTAGACCACATCGCAGCCTAAGTTTTAAAAAAGTTGGAAGCTACAATTCCTCATTGATGGTCAGGCCTGACGAAGACTCCAATGTACTTTTATTAGCTCTCAACCTGTCCGTTTGATAGAAATTAATTTCTGAGCAATTGCTGTTGAGACAATGAACTTTTTAAGCTCTTAGTTACAGTTCTGCCAGTTTGAGACCTCTTCGTGAAATCCTATCGCATAGATGCATCCTTGAATGAAAGGGTAAACAGAAATATCTACCCGCATAGAGTAAAAGGTTGTTAGGTATTGCTAACGACTGGTTTTTGAAATCGATAACCTAATAAGCGTCATTCGATCTTCTTTAGGTTCTAGCCTGTTACACATTTGAGGCAATTAACCCCAATTTTCGATTTTCTGTATTTCCGTTCGTCCAACGCTTAGGCAGTGTTACAACAGGCACAGAGTCGGCTTAGCTACTTCACAAAACTGAGTGTAGCGCTGACGATGACGGAAAACATTTTCCAAGGCTTGGTTACACAAATTGTTCAAGCAGAACGAAAAATCTGGTTCACCAAAGGCAGGAAAATGAATTTCAGGGATTACATATTAATACCTAATCGTTTTTGCGAATAAGGGCCAAAATGAAACAGAAACGATTAGCGCCAACAGCATTAAGAGCCAAACATGAATTCCCATTTCAATTGATTACGTTCTTTAAAAATTAGGCTTATCTGACGGGTTGCGGTTTCATGCTTTGACAAAACCATCGGCTTAACGCTTTTAATCCAGAAACAGATGCAGCACAATCGGATTGACTCTTACATAATAGTAAGAGAATACCAGAGCGCAATTGGAGCTAAACATATGGACATAAGCTGCATGAGGCTGACCGAACCAATTGATAGAAGATCACTTAAGACGGTTTAGCTAAGTACAATGAGATCTTTGCTTCAAGTATTCAAAAAGAATAGTGAAGAGTAAGGTCTCTATGGCAAAACTCAATTGTGCAAAAATTATTCATGCAGCCTTTCTGACCAACTTTGTTCCGTCGTCAACGTGTAGCCTATCGAGTTTCGAAAGCTACGTCGTCAATTTCACGGTAGGCATTTCTGGCAGATCAACATTCACCCATCAGCACAACGCTATAAACAGGAATAACGCGAAAGTCAAAGTCCTGTTGCTAAAGAAATTCCATCTTCACAACTGGTATGCCCGAATGGCATTATCGATTTGTTTTTAAGCAAACATGGAGATTACGTTTGCTGCAATGCAACAAAATCTCCTTCTCAAAGAGCAGTCGCTCTACGCAAAGAATGTGAAAGTAAAGTCGACGCAATAACTTTCGATTCAGGCGAAATGGAAACCATCTTCTCACTCACTTAGCATGGAACTGATGCCCGGCCTTAGCATTTCAAAAATCCGGATAATTACATTAAAATGAAATAATACTGCTAGTACTACGCGCTGGGTTTATGGAAAAGCGCTAATAGCGTTCAGGCCATTTATGAACGGCATTCATAGTTGAAGTAAAAAAGGACATTACACCTTTTTTGGAACAATCAAAGCATTAACATTATATACCAGTGTGCATGTACTAATTGCAAATAAAATTTATTTGGACGTACTCTTGATAATGCAAACAAATTGCCTCCATAGCGCTAAACTGGTTATTAACGTCAAAGCCGCTTTGAAATGAATGGAATGCAAATGTGATATTGAAAGTGACTGAAATTGGCGGAAAAAATTTGCGACAAAGCCGAAAACTCAAACTGCACCCTTTCATAAAAACAACGCGCGATCACAGTCTCTGCAAATTAACTCAAATGCTAATATACTACGTAATCCATTATCCGCATTGTTACGAAATGGAAGATTTCAATTAAGTGCAGTATGAACAACCTAAAATAACGCAAGAACACCGACTTCTTACAAGCGAGTTTCTCGCTTAGCTCTACTCCATCATATTCGTGAGTGGAAGAACAAGTGAAGTGTTCAAATTTCACGAAGGGGCAAAGGTTTCCATAAAAAGCATGTATTCAATATTTACACCTTTTGTCAACTTTCTCTTTTGTGAACAATGCTGTCGATGAAACATTATTCGAAGTGCTATTGGAAACACAGCTTTTTTCCCTATCATACTTTTCCGAAGGTCCACAAAAACTTAAAGTTAGCAATGTTGTCCTAATGATGAAACGAGTCCATTGCATTAGCAGAAGCTTTACACTCCAAACAACTATGAGCCCAATAGGTTTTCGGACCTATTCCATGCTTCGCTTAGCAGAGCAAAAGATTAGCAATATTATACATCAGATAATGCAATAGCAAAATATTAATAACCACAGGGCGATAAATCAGTGCTTCAATAGGCGCACATACGCACGCCAAACAAAATTTTTTTTGCAGGTTAATAACAAGACTAGTTTGAAATAATTGTCCATCGGTTCAAAATTTGGGCCGGAATAACTCACTTAATACTCAGCTTCCCATGATTAATGAATATGGAAAGTCCCTGTCACAACACGTTCTGAATTGTTAAAAAGACTGAACCTGACAAAAATTTAATGAACAGGTATGCACACGCTGTCAACAGCGAACATAATCCAACGGATACGTCTGAAGGGCCTCGCTTAATTCAGCCTTGCTAGCGCACACTATGGTGGCTCACTCTGTACATGCGAATTTATTTTATTAGCAGTTTTAGATTATATTATGTATGTAGTTTTTTGTATGAGAGTGCAGAATTATATAAGGGGATACGGACGAACAATCCGTGGTAATTACTTGGGATGGGACAAGTGGTGACCCGTCATCGGGACTGTGTGAAATCAAATTCATTAATAATAGAATACAATTAGCACGGGTTGTTCATCCGCCTCTCGCTACGAAGAAAAGTTGTAAAATCTTATTCTAATTTCTGTTTTGTACAGGTGCTGTTCAACTGCGTTAAAATCCTTCAGGCAAAAGGCGTCAACCAAAAGTGCTCCCTTTCACTGGAGGCTTTCATAGTGCTGAAGGAAATTTATAATAAACAATACGAGAACGCAAAAGCAGACTTTTACTAACACAATTTTCTCGTTCTAGCACATTTGTATTCATACATGGCATTCGCTTACTTTCACAAGTGCAACATAAATCATTCAGATTCGTTACCTTTACTAAACTTATGGATGCGTGCAGACGTATTTCAAGACAAGCGAGGAGAATAATTACAAGTATAAGAATGTGATGTTCCTTAAATTCAGCCATCCCACTATACGCTCATGATGGAGCATGATCATGCAGAAAGCTTCGATCGGAAAGATCATATGCTTTATGCAATCAACTGATTGCCCCGTATCGCATTAACACAAACAATGAGATATGCAGAACGAACCGTTATCAAGCGGGGGACATTCAAACTTCCTTAATCTGCTAAGAATAATTCAAATATTAGCTATAGGCAAAGTAAACCAGAAAAGTAATATGTGAACGGTCTCTGAAAATGATACCTCAATCAATAACATCAATAATCGAGCAGACTGGAAATACTGGGCAAATGTCGTAACTGTACAGGAACACTCATTCCCTGTGACGTGCTAGAAAAACTTTATTCGACCACAACCAGCTCTCAAGCCAACAACATAATAACACGAATCAATCAAGACTCTCACAGTATAAAAGAACAATGAACTGTCCACTAGCAACGGTACTGAACTATGGATGCCGATGAGTTCAGAAAATGGGGTAAACGAATGGTCGACTATGTTGCGGACTACTGGACAACGCTTCCTAGCCGGCGGCCAAAATCAAATGTTAAACCTGGATATATACGACACCTGCTGCCTGATGAGCCGCCCGAAAATGGCGAATCCTTCGAGAACATCTTTGGTGACCTGGAAACTGTCGTTATGGAAGGAGTGAGGTTAGCCTATTAGAGTAACAGTTAACCCTTACGCACACTTGTTTCTAGATAACTCATTGGCATCATCCACGGTTTTTTGCCTACTTTCCCACGGGAAATAGTTATCCTGCCATTATTGGCGACATACTATCCAGTGGCATAGGGTCGATTGGATTTTCATGGGTAAACGGCTAACGTTTTTGATCCTTAACTATCGAGTGAGATTATGCTAAGGCTTCCAGCCCTGCTTACACTGAATTAGAACTAGTGGTGATGGATTGGTTAGCCAAACTAGTTGGTCTACCAGACGAATTCCTCTACAGCAGCGAAGGTCCAGGTGCAGGAGTGATACAAGTATGATCAAGCAGTTGCAACAAACGTGCTCTTATGGACAAGTTTAGAGTACAGCAAGCGAATGCGTTTACCTCGCAATGCTAGCAGCAAAGAAACAAGCAACAAACAACCTATCCGACCAAGAAAGCGAAAGCAATCTAATAGCCTATACTTCCGATCAAGTATTTTACAAGATCTTATATCCTAAAACTATTGCCTCCTATTCAGGCTCACTCTTCCGTGCAGAAGGCTGCATTGATGATTGGCATCCGTTTGCGTCTTGTCGAATCAGACAAACTTCGTCGTATGACAAGTGAAGCACTGCAGAGTGCAGTTGAAGAAGATAAGAAAAGAGGATTCATTCCTTTCTTCGTAAGAAGTTAAGATAATCAGCTATGAAAGATACAATCGGCCGACGTCCGCAGGTCTGTGTTACACTCGGCACAACTGCTTGTTGCGCCTTTGACTGCCTACCGGAAATTGGACCATTTTGTCAGTCACAGAAATTATGGCTACATGTAGACGCTGCCTACGCTGGTAGTGCCACAATCTGTCCTGAATACAGATGGATTTTTGAGGGTATTGAGGTAACCAACCAATAGTCTTCGCCCATACTTATCCACTTTTATTCAAGCACGCAGATACTGTAAATTTCAATCCGCACAAAGCAATGATGATCAATTTTGACTGTTCGGCATTTTGGTACGTATCGCTTCTTTTCGGTAGATAGGAAAGGTAGACAAAGCTAACGGAATACTTGTACTATAGGATGAAAGACACCGGAAAGATTGAACACACATTCTTCGTTGACCCGCAATATCTGAAACACGACCAGCAAGGCGTAGTTCCAGACTTAAGGGTAACACCTAATGCGACGATGCGGTTCCTGAATGTGACACACAAACGTTTCAGAATTGGCAAATCGCATTGGGAAGGCGGTTTCGCTCGCTGAAAATGTGGTTCACCATCCGCGCTTTCGGAGCTGAAAAAATTCGGGAAAATTTCCGCAAAGTATCCCTACTTGCTCAATGAAATTATTTCAGACTAAACTTATTGTAGATGTGCAGATTAGCTGAATATTTTGCCAGCCTGGTACAAAAGGATCAGAACTTCGAAATTGTTCAACCAGTTGTCCTGGGAGTAGTATGCTTCAGAATTAAGGTTAGTAGAATGAATTCGCCTACATGATCATTGAAATCTGCGAAGTGCTAAAACAGCCAAAGCAGTGTCGTTGAGAGCTTTATCCCTACCAGTTTCAGGGCCCGAACGAGATTAACGAGAAGGCTGCAAAAATAATCAACGACAAGGGCGACATCTACTTTTCTGCGGTTACGCTTCATGATCTACATGTCCTCAGGTTGTGCATCAGTTCAACAATGACGGAAAAGTCAGACGTTGATTTTGCTTGGGAACAGATCAAGGAAGTCGCCAACCTCCTCTTGGAAAATGGAAAAGACGCTGCGCAACGATGAACACATTCAGAGATGGAGAAATAATTCATAAATAGGCAAATTCCTACTGAATGAAGTAGCGTTTGCTCCTATTACCGAAAGTCTGATTGCTACATGTCAATATTTTTTCATTACAATATGCGCTTCATTTAATCACTAGTTTTCTGCAAAGCTAGAAAAACAGCATGTTATCACCGCCAACGTGTGAATATTGATGATGTTGAAGGTGAATTAAACGCTCCATTCTTTCACCATTAATTCAGTCGCTGACGACGGGACGCGATAAGTAACGGAGGTTTGTCCAAAAGAAATGTTCGTACCAGCGCAGGTTGTTCAAGTATTATCTACTAATGAATCAGTCTCTACGTCATAAATCAAAAAGCAGACTCAATCGTCCAGCATGACATTTGCTGGGCAATGAAACAGCTACTCTTTGTATTAGCCAGCAATACAACAGCTGAAGAAATGAATTATCCTTGATCATTACGCGTTGCTAACGTAAAGAGAGTTGCGCCATTTACGATACGTGTGAATAAGTGAATAAGAAATACTGTTGCCTCCCCCAGTTAAACTCTGGCTCAATAACAAGAACGCTAAGAACATCTTAAGTACAGTTCATTGTGAAATCTCAGACGTAATACTCTAAAGTAACTTTTTTTTTTGATTGAACTTCAAGAATAGCATCGACGAAATCTTCATGCTTGATTTCAATTGCTTCTCGACGTAAAGCAATCATTCCCTAAGGAAAGGAGCTGTTTATAAAAAGCGCCGATTAACAAAAAAATTAACTTACCGCCTCAACAACGACCGCCTTGCACTGGGCTCCATTAAAATCATCCGTACAGCGAGCTAGTTCGTCAAAGTTCACATCTTTGCTAAAATATTTAAAATTCGAGAAGCTAAACCTCACACAATCCTACATACTGGACGTTCATTCTTCGTGAGTGAATTTGCATAATGCGCGCACGGGCCACTTCGTTCGGCAACGGCAGTTCCACCTTCCTGTCCAAACGACCGCTTCGCAACAAAGCTGGATCCAATATGTCAACGCGATTGGTAGCTGCAATAACCTTAATGTCTGCAGAAGGCTGAAAGCCGTCCAATTGATTAAGCAGCTCCAACATGGTTCGTTGAACTTCGCGGTCACCGGCCTTCTCAGAATCAAAACGCTTCGTTCCTACAATGCCACTGTCAAACTGTCGGACTCTGCATAAAATGGTATTCATCAACAAGTTACAGTCCCACAATTGCACCTATCTTGCCAATTCTAATGGGATGCTAACATTTCATTGACTGAAAACGCCTATACTCCGCTTATTCACTTAACTGGACAGTCATTTTTCAGTATTGTTAAAGACTAACATTAAGCTCAGTTATGCTATCGGATCAGGCACAACCAGAAAGCTTTGATATTATTCGAAATAGCCGTTTTGAAAAAACGGGAGACTTGCCGTAACACAGTATGAAACGCAATGTATTAAACAGAACGTAAGCTATAACATACCGCCATAGTAATTAAAACATACAACAAATAAAAGGATATGAGCATTTAAAGCTTACCAATGGCATCCAGTTCGTCAATAAAGATTATTGCTGGGGCTTTTTCCTTAGCTAAGGCAAACGCGTCGCGAACCAACTTTGCGCCATCGCCAATAAACATCTGGACTAATTGGGGACCAGCTAACTTGAGGAAAGTGCTCTTCGTCTGAGCTGCTACAGCACGAGCCATCATGGTCTTCCCGGTTCCAGGTGGGCCGTAGAGTAATACCCCTTTTGATGGTTGAATGCCAAGCTTTATAAAGCGCTCTTTATGAGTCATAGGTAATACAACAGCTTCGATAAGTTCTTGGATCTGCGTATCCAATCCTCCAATGTCACTGTACTGCTCAGTTGGACGCTCGTCAATTTCCATCGCCTTGACGAAATCACTGCTGCACGTCGCATTAAAATGACACAGCTTACCTTCACACGGCTATCGTACTCGACTGGCAACTTCTCTAAAATTAAATACGAATCTTTGTTCACACCGACGAGATCGCCAGGATTTAAATCTCCGGCCTCAACCAGTCCAATTACTGGCAAAAAATAGGTAGCCCTTGTCGATGTCTTGATCACTGCACATTTCGTTTTGCTTGCGTCCAAATCGACATTTGCGCCCTCTTGCTCGTCCGATGCAAAGCCATCCAAATCCAGCAGCTCAATTACATTGGCTACCAGGTAAGGTAAATGCTTATTTACTTTTATTCTTTCCTTGTTCTCCTACAATTCCCAAAAACGAAAACAAATTATCAAGTATGCAATAACAAGGTGCTAAATCGCGATACCTTTATTCTTTCTGCATAGTTGGACAACTCGTGATTTAAGCGCTGCATGTCGGTACGCATAATTCTAATTTCATGTTCCAACAAACGAGTTCGGCTAGCAATGTCCTCAGTGCTCAGCCGGGATATTTCCAAGTCGAGTTCTGGATCTTTCGCTTTCGTTGCGGCAACGTCTGGCGCCGTTTGCTGGTCGATCGGCGGCTTAGGAGACATAGCTTCTGTGCTCATCTTGCTCCGACCGAAATCTAGAGAGCTAGACTGACCAAAAGCATTAATAGCAACGAACAAACTCAAACTCTGAAAGAAAAGAACAAGGCCAACTTTCAACAGCGCACTCCCCTGGCGTTTCGCGTCATACTGTAAAGTACAGTACCTACCTTGTTGTCATTAATTTAGCAGAAGACGCTCTTGAAGTGTACGTACATCTGTTTAATTCGTTTGACAAATACTGGCTTCCGCGTAGAAAAATAATATTTTTGGAATATATGCAACTGCTGGGCCACAAGCGGCGTACAATGATCCGAGTAAGTTGCTTACCAAAAATGAGCAAATACCGTGTGGCTTACCGGTCGTCCGTCGGCACGAAAGTTATCTGTCGAAATACAATGCTGTGAGTAGAATTTGATTGACATTCCAAACACCGGAAGGAAAATTAGAAGACAACGATATTATTTTTAAAACCCAGAAACTGTTTGTAGACAGCATTTATCATTTTTTATTAAAACAAATGCGAAAGCGTCTGATTTTTCTATCTTACAGACTGTTTTATTAGTACTTGCACATACGCAACTGGAGTATACAGTATGACTCAAATGGTAGTCGGGAGAAGTTCCGTTGCAACGTGATTTGCGTTTTTTTCACGTGTTGGTTCAGTGCTGGATATGTCCAAACGTTCGCCAGTTGGAGCAGGAATAGATCTGGACTCGATATGCGACTACAGGCGGACTGCTCCCAAAAGGTCGAAAATCTTTACGCACGAATCGGAAAGGTTTCCTACGTGCTCCTCTGTGGTTCGTGGAAGACCAGGCGAAAGTTATCAAGCAATGTTGGTCCATGTAACCATTTCAGGGCGAGTTGGAAATGCACACATTGGAAGCACAAAATAAAAAACTGGCCGACCGCTTGGCTCAAAGGGTGAAGCTTGAAGAGCACCTACGGAAACGCATAGAAGATCTGGAAGTGCGCCAAAAGCAAGACGACGCTTTGCTTTGTGCGGTGAATCGCTACTGGAATCAAGTAAAATGCGTTTTCCTTTCCGCTTTGTAGCTTAGGGTTCACAAAATGAATTATTATTGCGCTTTTAAATGCGTACAGTATCTGAGATAAAAGATAGCAACAAAAATTAAATTTAAAACAGATGTAAACTACATTTTGGTAAATGTAGCGTTGAAATGGCACAGTTGTGCATTCAATTGAAAAAGTATAATTCACGACTGCCTTTATTTAGTTTGATCAAGACATTCAGTTACTTCTTCAACGCTTGCCCGCCGACAAGGCTGCAAACAGTAATAACACGGAAGAAAGTAAGAAAGTTGCAAAAGTTTTACTTTCTAAGCTGTTTTATGCTTTGCAGGATTGTTGGAATCGTCAGAATCATTCTTGAACAACGCATCGCAGTTGGACAGCAAAGAGTTTGAGGCGCTGTTGGCGCGTAGGGTTCAGGAATCCCATAATTGGGGTGTCAAGCTAATTGAACGTTTTGATCAGCTGATTAGAGGAAATGAGAGGGTTCAAGAACTTTTGAACAAATACTTGGAAGCGTCGGCGGCTTGTAACGGCCAGACCAGTGAAGGGGACAACTCCAAGCTGTGCGATATGTTAGAGATCAAAAATTACCTTAACGAGTGTCAGCGATTGCAGCGTGTGTTAAGCACTTTACAGCTGGAACACAGAAACACCAGTATTCAAGTGAGTCTATTTTTTCTTCTTATTGACACTGTAGTTTACGAATCGAAATTTAAACAGTCAGAAAGGGGAGTCGTTGTTGCGTATGCCTCACCTGCTCAAAGCTAATGGTTAACGAACACGTAAATTTAGCTTGAGTTTGTTAGTCGAAAAACCACTTTTCTAGCCAGCCAACCTGCGAATCAATGACAGTTGACCAAATTCCCTAAATGTTGAATAGCGTGCTACCATTGTAAACTCAGGTTGTTTCTAAATAATTGCGCATCGTACCTATCGTCCCCGTTTCTCATTTTGCCAAAGTGCAACCAGAAGCCGGTCCTACTTCCATTGTTAAACTTTCTTTGCTTCAATGTTACAAGAGGAGGTAAGAAAGAGACGACGCACTTTCTTTACAACTAAAATCTACTTCTCTTGCTGTACCGGTGTGCAATGTGAAACGGGACATCCAAATTTTTAAGTTTACCATTTCATACGATGAAGATACAGTTCCTCTTTTGCCAGTTGTAGTTGGGTTGAGCATAACGTTGTTTGTACAGAACTGCTGTTGCCTCACCTTTCAGACGATTTTGTCAACATCGTACAAAGGTAAATGAGTTTATTAGTTTGAAGAACTTTCTGCTTTTGTCCAAGCATATGAACATTCCGCTGTTTTGTAAGGCATTTTAAGTTAGCCGATTTGTCGCTGATGAAATTGGGAGGAACAAGTTCAGATCAAAGCGACGATGTAAAGTTTTGCTCCCACTAAACTTATTTTATTTTTTTGCATTTTAAAAGATGTTAATTTTGAATAAAAGTTAATTTCTTTTAGCATACTGATGCAAGCGGTCCTTGAAAGAAGTGACGAATGTATTTACTTCTATTTTTTCTTGGGCCGTTTACGATAGTATTCCCATTTAAAATGTCCTATTATTTCAATTAGGTATCATCATATAGGGACTGCCGTTAAAAACATTAGCAATTAAAGAAGTGAAACAGATGAACATGTATTAACCAAGAGGACAACTAAAGTCAGCGCATCTAGAAACTGTGTACAGTGATGTCGGTTCTGGTTGCGTTACACCAATGGTGTGTCACTGCTTGCTCTGAGCAGTTGATCAAAATGTATTTATCAGTTTTGAAATAAGTGTTGCCCACTTCAGAATACCGAACTGCGTGATCAACTGTCCTTGTTGGAGACGGAAGTGAACGAAATGCGAAGCCGAACAGAAGATGCAGAGTATAAGGTTGAGCAGGCGATTTGTCGAGAGCAAAAGTTCAAAACTAGAATAGGTGATCTTACGGAGCGCTTGCGTCAATACGAGGAGCGCACCGATGGTCAAGGCTCGTCCCTGTTAGCTACAACATCGCAGAACGGGCCAACCACTTCCGTTGTTGATGCTTCGTTAGCGTTAGATTCACAGTTGGATAAGCAATGGACCAATGATGATGAACAAAGCGACCTTGCGCAAGCTCGAAGGAATGAACTTTGTTCTCTTAGCAAGCAATTGCAGGCCTGCCAAGAACTAATAGACAAGTTGCGTTTTGAGGTAATTGCTTGCGTATAATTTAAAGTTGTTGTACGCAGTGTATTCTCTTTAAGGCAAATCATCCAACGGAAGATGTCGTGAAAGAGACACCCTTATTTCGATCGACAATGTGGATTTTTCACCTACTGTACGTCGAACTAAATCGTTTCGCCGAATTCCATAAGCTGGCAAAAAGAGAAGTGGGCAGCTTATCGAAGCTTCACTTGGAATGGCTCAACGCAGCGTCTGAACTTTCAGTGAAGGATGAGGAGACGTTTAGAAATGCCATATCGTTTGCTAACAATAGCTGGCGCTCCTTAGTGGATGACTTATTCGAACAGTTGCGAAGACAAGAGGCTCAGGGAAAGCAAGGTATCGATGCTTCCGCGGAAAACAATTCCAACGTGTTATCCATGTGCTTGGAAGAGGGTTTGAGGCGACAATTAGGTCAATTGAGAGGAGAGGCCCGCAGATGGCGCATGAAATTCGATGAGGCGAATAGTATGGTTCAAGCGTTGCAGGAAAAATTGGAATACGAACAAATTAGGCTAAAAGATTGCGTTCTCATACCGTTTACAAATGGTTGTCACGAGAAGGATGAAGAGCAAGTGAGCGAAGATTGCAAAGAACCCGGTGAAATCGAAGAATCGGACGTCGAAGACGACGACATGAAGTCAAAGGAGCCTTTGGTTAGAATTTGTGCTTTGAAAAAGCGTCTGTTGCGTTCTCGACGGGTCTGCCGCGACCTTGAAGTTTCATTGGAAGCACTGAAAACAACAAATGACAAAAATGAGGCAGCCGAAAAGCTAAAGCGTCTGATCGTTGAAAATAGAAGGTTGAAATGCTACATTCGAACTACGTGCAAGCAGCGATTTTCCGACATGGTTCCGGAATTGCAGCGATTGAATAAAATTCAAATGGAAGACATTGCCAGATTGAAACGGTCTGTTGAGGAGAGCAAAAAGGTTTAATCCTTTTCTTATTTGCTTCTTTATTTTGCCGATTGCTTGTAGGAAGAGCAGTCCGTTGTTACTGAAGCCGAATGTACGGGTCAGGCGTACGAGCAGGCTCTCGAGCAAAATACTATACTTCTCAATCAGATCGCCCAAAAGGATGCGCTCATCACTACTCAAATCATGGAGGTTAGCCATTTAAGTTAATTCCCCCTCTTTGCTTATTTGCATAACTGACATCACAATTGACGGTTAATGAATTGGTCTGTTGTGACTTCAGTTACGAAAATTAAGGGCGCTTTCTATAGATCTCTTCATCTATCTTTAAGCTGTGTTTCTATGAGGGATAATAATTCTTGAGAATGCTCGTAGTAGCGAAACGTTCGTTTGAAATGGCCGCGAAGTATTACGGCAGGCAAACTTTTTAATGGTAATTTAGAATAGCTTAATATTGTACTTTTTTCAAATTGTACAGTAGGTGTATAAAATGTTTTCAGGTTGGCCGTACAGCCATTGAAATTCGGGCGCTGCAAAGCGAAACAGCCGATCTGAAAGCGCAGGTGGAGGTGCTGGACAATTTGTTGAAGACTCACAAGGACACGGAAAAGTTGCGCGAACAACAGCTGCAACTTTTGTTTCAGAATTATAAGTCGCTGCAAAAAGAGAACCGACTACGCGAAGAGCAGATTATGATGAACCAATGGACTATAAACGAAGTGGCTCGACATTCTTTTGCCCTGAAGTGTAAATTGGAAAATTTGGAATTGCAGTTGCAGGAAGCTCAGTTGGCCTTACAGTCAAAAAAGGACGCCATTGAAAATGAGCAACAGACGCGTCGAGCGCTGCAAGAGGAAGTATTTACGCTAAGGCGCAGACTGGAGAAAGTGAAAAAGATGAGCCGATTAGGACCACGCGACGAGGTGCTCAACGAGGAGAATCGTCATTTGAAAGAATTATTGACGTGCCCAAGTTGTAAGGTAAATCGCAAGGACACAACACTTCTAAAGTGCTTCCACGTATTCTGTTCGAAATGTGTGAAAAACCGCTACGATACACGACAAAGAAAGTGTCCCAAATGCACGCAGGCGTTTGGCCTAAACGACATTAAGCGGATATTTATTTAATCATGTACAGCGATTAATATCTCACATTGTTAGTTTTGTGACTAGGAGTTTTCTTTTCGCACTTTTGCTTTTTGTCGCTCCGTTTTTGTATATTACTAATTGAATATATCGTTGTTTCCCTTTTTCTCTTCTTCTTCTTCTTCTTGCTTTTCAAAGGGACCACTAACCACTTCTGGCTTCAACGGTGATGGTAGGTTGGGTTGTTCCTTTGCGTCCAACAATTCCTCCGTTGACCCAAACGAACCATTGACATCGTCCGCTTCGGAATAGCGCGCCATGAAAGTATCAATCTGATTGCGACATTCTGCTGCTGCTGTTTGTACAGTCTCCTCGAGTTTGTTAGCTTTTTGCAGAAGCATGCAGGCTTCGTCGTGCAGCGCTTTCAACGCTTTCAGCGAATTTTGAATTGATTCAATTGCCTGACGCCCATGCAATGAACTGTCACGTATCGGAGGGATCAGTTGACCGGAAGAATAAGCTTCGAATTCGTCTGGATTCATTTTCAGCGATTCGGCGTTCAGATTTTGAATGAAGTTCAAGGCACAACACTAAAAACAACGATTCTATATTCAAATTAGGTTCAAAGCGATTGCGTCAGTTATTGCAATGACATTTCTAAACCCCTTTGTCTATCGAAGAGAGCACAAGCTAACAATGTCATTGCCATTGATAGAACCGCGTTTTGGCGTCTTAATGAAAGTAGGATGTTTCCATCCTCTCTCACCAAATGTTACGTAACGTCTATTTATTAATGAGGAAAGGTTTACCAGATTTGTGAAGTAGTATCCAGCCTCACCGGACATCAATCTGCTCGGAAGGGCAAAGCGGGAAATAAACTTGACGTTGGATAGAATCAAAGGCGGATTTGCCTTTAGCACGACATAAATAAGTGCAGGAAGAAATTCGTCTGCACTGGCTAATGTACCACGCGACTCTTTGTGACACTGAAATATAAGGTTGCAGCATGATGTTAAGGAAGCGAGTTTCTGCTTTGGACTACGATGGCTGTTTGTAGCAATTATTTCTGTAACACAACGCAGTAAGTAAACTGTTAAAGAGAGGAAAGAGTAAACTACCGCTAATGGCCTTTTCGAAGCATTCGACCACGGCAACATTGGCGAGATCGAAGCCTGGATCCAATGGGCCGCAAGTGACCCAATGCAATGAACGAATGCGCTCCTGGAAAGATATGTCGGCCACTTCTTCATCCGAGTCTGACCAGAAGAGGCTGTTGTAACATCGAAAACAGATGTACGTCTCGACTTGCTCCAAAATTTCTTCAACCAAACTTGGAGAATCTGCATATTAAGCTTGTCAGTTGAAACTGTTTAAAAAAACAATGCTCTACCTTTTAAAGGTGAGCTAAGTCGACTACTCATCGAATTATAAATATCTTGTATTGCTTCTGACACGTCGTCTAATGGAACGTTGCTGCTGTCTCGCAAAATGTTTGCCGTGATTAAATTCACTTGCTTTCCTACCAAATGCGCAATAGGTTTCGGAAGCGTTTCCAGAAAGTGTACAAATTCATTTTTTGCATTCAAACTCTCTTCACTTAACTGCCTCTCTACAAGACGTCTTGGTATGATGGAACCGATTGGCGGAGCACTTTGGCCAGTTGTCTGCCCAAGTTCTGAAAATGGCTGATCTAATTGACGCTGAAGAAAAAAGATTGAATACACCTATGCTGGGACTGCCTTTCAAAATAGATCGCAACGACGACGCTTTCGGAGAGCTCAGCGTGTTCCACATTGGATCGAAAAGGCGATCCCATGCAAAGCCTGGCCAGGTTTTTGAGCTTACAGGACTTATTGATTGACGATCTATTTGACCTTGCAAACATTGCGCAGAGAAATCCTGAGGTGAGTTTTCGCTCTTTCCGCGACTCCGCTTCAAATGCAACCGCCAACATTTCGAGCAGTAGTTCTTCCATTGCGGATTTCCGTAAAACCCGCAGCCGGCTTTACACAACAGATCCTCCTCGGACACCTGAACCACCCAACGGTTGTCCATTGGCTAAAAACAAGAAAATCAACAAAACGGAACAAGTTTACATCATCAACGCCTATAGACATTTTAGAAGAAATAATTTATGGCCAGGACGTCGCTTACAAGTAAAGTAAAACGACAACAAGCAACGAAAGACGTAAACTTTGTGAAACTTCTGCAATACGAGAAACAAACTAGAAGCCCTAAAGTCACATTACATTTCATAGAATTTGCAGTTTCTGAAAACTACTTTTAAGACAGATGGTCCAACAGCTTCCTTGAGCAACGTTAACGTATCGAAAAACAAAAGCTCCGTTCCTAGAAAAACCTAAATTAAAATTAGTGTACGGTAAAATTGAACCTGCTTGATTATACTTCAAACGGAATTGTGTAGCTGTCTTAGTTTCCTCAAGCCTAATCGTGTTTGCACTGGCAACGAATTTCTACAAATAGTTTTAAGGGTGACATTATGTCTGAGTTTAGCTTGTTTAAAAGCAGAATGTTTTATTTTTTGTATTCGTGCTTTGAGTTGACGCTCTAGCCGTTACGACTTAGCTACGTTGGATAAACGTATCAGGCAGCAGAAGCAGTGAAGCTGCACGTTAGGATGCAATATATGCTATTTGCTTTTGTTGTGAAGTAGTGCTTCAGGCTTAAAAACTCGACTTACATTTACGATTGACAGTACTTCAGTTGGCAGAGAGCCAAAAGGCTTTTAATTGTTAACAATGAAAACATTTTATGCTTTCATCAATATATATCAAAGCGAACAGTGCCATTTTAAGCAAAATGGTGTCGCACACGATTGTTGATAGCCAGGGGGATAGCAGGAGAAAATTGTGCCATAGTTTCTAAGCTCTGTGAAAAAAATATACTGGGGAGTTGGAAAGCTTCGTCCATTGATTCAAATGTCAGCAAAAAACCTGCGCATCATTCTTTTACATAATTGCTAATGGGTTGTTGTCTCTCGAAGGAACTTTTTTCTTCAATTCCTGCCTGCCGCATGAAAGTCTACAAGTTTTAGCGCAGGAATATTGGGCCATCGGTCCAGCGCATGCATTCTCGCGAAAAGTTGCATAAATGATCATGCAGAAAACATCTTCTCGTCCTTCCTTTGCTGCTCTATCAATAAGGTTCGGGCAGGTTGGATCGTAGTAAGTGAAGTTTCCAACGTCTGAAGTAAAATGGAAAACGTAAGTCAGTTATCAAGACGGACACCACAACTAGCAGTTGAGAAGGAAATTCAGTTTTTAGTATCCTCACCCTACTTCAATTTGCTACCTCTAATCAGTCGATAATCACAAATCATGCGGGAACGACAGTATTCCAATATCCGTCGAGTTAATAACAGGAAAACGAAATTCCAAATCATTAGCAGATTCGAATACTTTGCTTCTGCAGGAACTATATGCACAAGAAAGCTTTTAGTTGCGTAAAAATTCATTAGAGCTTTAAGCTGCATGAAAATGAATTACGTTGAAATTAAAATTCTTTTAAATGCAACGAGACGCCTGAAGATGCCATATGCTGCAGCGAAATTTGCCAACGCTTCTATTGTTATTAGCTAATAGCTTCATAAATGATAAGATTGTGTGAAAACCTCGGAAAAATCCGTCCGGAGTGACGTATATGCCTATATGTCTTGCGCAGCTTCTACAGCAGTGATATCTGTATAGCAAACGCGAATTCCTGCATCTTTCAGCAAATCCAGCTCGCATGATTTTTCTGAGACAAGCACGCCTTCCCAGATGGTCTTCACATCTTAATGGTTCCCTCTCCCCTTGCGGCGTACCACCTGCGAACAAAATACAGTATTTTATGATTATGCTTGAAATTCATTGTCGGGAAAGCAACAGTAAATGATCAGTACCCAAATAAAGCTTATTTCACGCCTAACAACAGAACCTTAGAAACTCGCCCCAGTTATCTTATGTTCGAAAGTGTATTATAAAGCCTCCATAGGTGTCATACTTTTTCCCAACAAGAAATAATTGAGTTAATAAAAGAGTAACGAAATCATGTACTCTCCTCATCAGCCCAAAAAGAAAGAGCTATCCTTATTGGGGTTTATAATTCAATAGTTAAATAAACGTAACAATATTAGGCTCTCACATTGCCATCTATACCCATTTGAATGATTAATTCATTAGCTAAACATATCGAATGGTCTAAGTGCGAAGCAGATAGAGAATTAGCTATTCCTCTGTACGAGTGAAGTAAAAATAAGCATTTGGTGGGGCAGTGTACCTGCATTTAAGGCTTTTGGCATACCGCGGTTGTACTTCACTGTGGACACTTGCCATACAAACAGAATAATGGCGATGCGCGCAGCTAGGAACGTCATGTTTAACAGTGCAGATAAACTAGTACATAGAGAAGAGAGCGCTTCAAAGTTTAAAAAACCGTTAAAGTACTTGCACATCACAAGTCTTCATTTCTTTACTACCGTAAACATTCCCATCGTTTTAAACCGGGAACAGATTGCGTCAGCAATAAAGCGTTTGCAGATAGTTCTCTAGACAATTTTGCTTCAACAAGTGCATTGCATAACAGTTTAACAGGCGCTCAAGGATGCCAAAAGAAAAGGTTTTCCTACAGCTTGAATTTTGCCGCTACTCGTTTGTGCCCAAAAGTTAACACTCGCTTTAGCCGTAGAGCATTTCACCATACTGTAGGTTTAACTGATTTTAAAGTTCGCAATGCATTACGCCAGACATCTAACCGTTTATGGGCCCATTCCAACACTGTCAGCTGCAGGAACCCGCATAGTATCCCACTTGAAAAGTTTACTACCTCAAGCCATAAGGTACAAGAGGTTTGCTTCCTTCGAAGCAAAGTATGAACAACAGCGAAAAAAGTCAAAGCTGTATTTTTCTGATTTCGTTGCCCGGAAGATCGATGCGCAAGGCAAGAACTTGCCGCACTTCTGACGGCGACAGTAGCCAAACAACCGTGTCCGACTGGCAAAATTCTTTTGCCTCTCTAACCGAGTCAACATTGAGCAGACAAGTGACTTGGTTAAGCCGAGAAAATTTTTCTCTAGAAGCCCAACCAGAAAGTGAAGTCAAATAATTTGCTAACTCCCGAACTTGTTTGTCTAAGAGAAGACCACCCAATCGGTTGTACGTCCCCTTCATGACAACTTTTTCCACCAACAACGCCGTCTCGGCAGCGACACGAATAAGCAAACTTGCGTATAACGGCTCGCTTAATTGGACCTTGATGGTAGCCAAGACGTTATCCAAAGTGGAGACTATACTTTCCACAAACACGTTACGTGCCTCCAGTTCTGAATATTCAGCTTCGTTTGGAGAGTGCGTTTCATTAAAGAACGCGTCGGTGGCTATCTTGAGCCTTGGCTTTACGCAGCTTTGCACTAACTGGCCCACGCCGTTTTCTATTATTGAGTTGCAACGTTTCTGAACGTCGTCGAACTGCGCCAAACAACTGTCCAACTTTTGTCGCTCCGATTCAGTACGTTTGGAAAGCACGTCGTCAAAGTCTCTGGCCAATCCTTTCTTCAATCTTTCCAAGCATTCCATGCTAGCGTTACAATCATTCAATGTAACGAAGAAATCACGAGATTTGTCGCCTCCATCAATGGCGCTTGTCGATATCTTTCCCTGTTGCACAACGCTGGCGTAAGCTGCAGCAGCTGTTGAATATGCATCTGCGAGACTACCTGAAAATTAAATATAACGCACAGTGCGCAACTCGCGCGTAAGAAATGTACCGTATATGAGATTTGCAGGTTTCAATCGCCCCTTGAGTTCAGTTAAATAGCACTTCTCGAGCAGAGAACAAGCGTGATTTAGCATGGCACCAACGCAGTCCACGTTTGAACTGGAAAGAGCCCGACGGATGCACTTGCGAATGATGAAAAATACATCGTCAACAATGCTGGAGCAAAGGGCATCCTCATCGCGGTACTCCAGCTTCAGTGCCTTCTGTATCGATTCACGCATGTAGTATTCTTCCAACGATATATATAAACCCAAAAGTTCTTGCACTTTACGGCTTAGGTCACATGTACGCAACTGAATGCCAAAATGAAGCAACATATCTTGTTTTTTCGCCTTCCGCTCTTGAGTGTACTCAGGAAGCGTGGTAATGCTGCCACCGATTCGTCGATTTAGAAAACGCATATACATATCAACTCGCATTTGCAGTAGGGTCATTTCGGTCAGCAGAACGTCTAAATCGAGAGGATCCACCTTTTCCAGTTGGCCACTGGCTTTCAAACTTTGTCCACCGCTTCCGCCAAGATTAAGGCATTTCGATTTTACTTGCCGCTTTTCCATGAAACAGTCAAAAATGCGACTAGCTTCTATGTTGCACTGTTCCTGTAAAATTGACCAAAAGACGAGAACTTTATCTACTCCATAGTAGGCTTCCACTATGGGCTGCTGCACTTCGAAAATACGGGCAACACCCTCAAGAAGAAGCGTTAATGCATCAGCGAACAAAACGTTCGCTCGGGAAGCGTCATTTCCTCCCGAGGCGGCTACGCGAAAGTTCTGCTCCCCGGTGGAAGCAATCTTTTGTTTCAGGTACGCACCAAACTTAGAGATACCTATGTCTTGCTGTTCTAGCTGAGGGAACAATTTGAAAAAACGTTGAATCGAAGCGACGTCGTCTCGCTGTACAGCTTCGTCAAATTTGTCCACAACTATTTGCTTTAATTCTTTCTCAGCTTTCTTCATTGCTTCTACGGAAGTTTCGCTGGTTGGGCCGCTTTGAGCATTCATGCTACCGACATAGCTACTAGCGTCAAGCACATTACGATCGAGGGTCAAAAAGCGATGAACATGACTGGCAGCCTGCTCGTAGTCTTCATTTGCCATCGCAATGCGTACTCCCTCTGTACACGTTCGTAGATCAAGAATGTCTTCAACAAATTGCAGACACTCGATTACTCGCGTTTTCGCAACATCCATATCGCGCACTTTTGAACTTATACCATCGGCAATCACGGAGCTGATATCCACTGAAGAAATGAGCTGAGATGTATCTGATTCAGCCAAAGTCGCTTCTGTGAGTAATCGGCTGAAAGAGCTATATAGCTGTTTTGGGAGGTCCACACCATCACGAACGATAGAATTTATCTGTGCTTCTACTTCTTCTTCGCGACGGCGAATGTTGGTCAACTGGTCTGTCAGTGCTGATATTTCATCAGTGAAATCGTACGAAAGCATAATGCTGAGTCAGTTTCCAAAGAATCTGAATAAAGTTTACTTCTTAATAAACCTAATTAAGCAACAGCGCAATGCTCGCGCAGGAAGTCTTTTATTTATTGAAACCCGGAATTAATGTACAATTAGAATCATTACTCTGTAGACGTCATTGAAAATAATTTCTACACCCTTAAATGACAGTGCAACTGCGCGAGAATACCGCAGCTTTCCAAACAACTTAAATTTAAGAGGAGTTACAGCTTAACCATAGAAGGTAGCCTTCGTACTAACAAGCAAGAAAAATCTTATTAATATAAAAATCGTTTTCGCGCGAAAGAGATAACATACTAACACAAATTATCCTTACAGGATCATAAGCAAAATGACAAAGATGTTCCAAATCGCTACAAAGACCCGCAACTGTCTAATGGACACCAAAAAGACTTTGATCGAATGGCCTAAACAAAATGGGTAAAAATAACTTCGTCTCTCTTCAGTGCTTACCAAAACTTGAGGACTGTCCTAGTTCAAATTCGTCCAAGCGGTTGTCGCTAAAACGGACGTAATCAAAAGCCATGCCATACAGCTAGACTACCAACGCTTACTATTTGAAATTCAAAACGGCACACGCGTTTACAACCAGGGTGCTTAAAATTAAATTTTAAGAAACTAAAACGATAGCAAGCAACTTACAAACTTATTATTAGCTCGGATATCATTTACCGCCTTTGAGGACTTGCACTTGCATCTGAAGTACTACAGTGAACCTAACATACAGTAAGAGTTGATTGTCAAGAGCTATTTCGAGCAATACATCCATCAAATTTCAATTTAAAAAAGATGACGATTTTTTCAATAGCACCTCATAAGAGGGACTCTTGATTTAATGCGACACTTTTTACACTGCGAACAATACTGTTAGCTACACCTATACGAAATAAAGTAGACGGATTACAACCGTTTCAGATAACGTTTTGTAACAGACGCACCAACGCTATTCGGACGCCGTTGACTATCTTAAGTGTGACGTGGGGTGATCTGTTTGGTTCTTTCCAGAAAATGCTTCCCACAAACAATGCCTGACGACGTGCCGCGTCACGTTCGTTACTGAGGTTCTCTTGTCATCATATTTAAATTTCTTTACTTCAGCAGTGCGTAAACATTGGCTAGTTAACCTTTTCGCAATGCCTCTAAGTCGGTACGCGATTTCGGACAAGAATCGGTGAGCACTTCCACACCAGTATCTGTGATCAGTACGTCATCTTCTATGCGCATACCTATGCCTCGAAAAGGCGTTGGTATATCGTCACGATCAGCTTTGAAGTAAAGGCCGGGTTCTACCGTTATGATTACACCTGGTTCAAGCGGACAGTCTTTCGCAACATCACCCGTGTCGTGTACATCCAAACCCAAATAATGGCCAACGTGATGAGGACAAATCTTTCCGCTCATCTGTAGCATATCGGCTGCGCTAAAATTCTTTGGCAAAATTCCAACCGACTGCAGGCCTAAACCTAACCGTACTAACATTTCCATGTAAATGGATCTAAGGTCGTTGTGCCGGCGTTGCTTTAATCCATCTATGAGATGCCATTGACAATCATACAATATATCATAGAGTAGCGCCTGCGGTCCAGTGAAGGATGTCGACGAAGGCCATGTACGGGTTATATCAGATACGTAGCCACCAAATTCACACCCAGCGTCCATTAGAATGAGTTCATTTTCGCAAATCAACTGAAAAGCTCAGTGAAAGTTATTACTAACAATGGTGTCTTCTTCTTTCACCTGATTAGCATCCAAATAATGAATTGTGTTGGCACGATCGCCGGCTCCAACGACTGGTGGATACGCTAACTTTTCGGCACCTAACAGACGGCACTCAAAATCCATTTTTCCAATCAGAACATTCTCCTCTTGGCCGGCTCTTGAAAACTTTATTGTAGAAGCCATTGCTTCGGAACCGATGGCACATGCTCGCCGCATTAGTTCAATTTCCGCGGGAGATTTTCGCCAACGCAATTCATGTAATATTTTTGAGCCACTTTGTGTGGACATTCCAGCATTTTCAAGTATCTCGAGGCTGAGTCGACAGGAAACATTTCCCTTAGTCAAATCGTTGCGAACTAACCACGCGCTGGTAGTATGCGGATTACAAGTGCTCACATAATCTTGCACAAAGTTTGCGATAGAAGAATGAGTAGCAGCCCAATCGATGCCTGTAAGCCACTGGGCTCCGTCTGTGCCAGCCATAGGCCCATCCCATAATTCTTTGGTTGTGTTTCGTTCGGCAACAAACAGTGCCGCCTTGGGAGTGTTCTCGCTGCCATATAAGATCAACAGACTAGCAGGTTCTCTCAAGCCGGTGAGGTAAAAGAAATCTGAATCCTGTCGAAACACATAAGGCACATCAGGAGCTGCTAATGAAACTGTAGCTGCTGGAACCAGGATGATCTGGTTCTTAACAGGTGAGTAGCTCCAACATCTGCGCCAGAAGTTCTCTCTTCGTTCGGCATACTCGACTTTCGAAATGCCAGGAGTCACGCAATCTTTTCCGATCAAATGTGGATGAGAACATGGCGAAGGCTGACCCAAATAACGCGCAGCTATGGAGGAGAAACGCTTCGCTGTAGTTGCTGCATGTCGGCAACCAAATCCGAGTGAGTGAAGAGAATTTAACAATCGATGAAGCAAGGGCATTACCAGAAGGTTATAACAAAGTTTCCAAGAAACTAAGAAAAAGTTGTCGTTTCTATCATCGTATTTTCGTAGCAACTCTTAGTATCCATCCCGGTTCGACGCTGAGACGCCTAGAAAGAAACACCCTTAACTTTAAACTGAAAACAACGAATGAGCCTAATAATCTGCTGTTTGATATTGTTTCTGCAAACAGAAAAGTTCATAGTATTGCCTCATAAGAGGGCTGCACTTAACGGAGACCACCAAGCTGCTTTATCGTTTCGTATATTGATATTTCTACCATTTAAATTGGAGTGTAGCAATAGAAAAAACGTGCTAAGTCAAAAGGAGTGTTTTTCAACTTCACTGGCAGGAAGACATGGCAAATGGGCACGAATCATACCACGGTGACAACGTTAATATCTTTTTTAAAAGTCAAGTTGAAAAGCGCAACTACTAAAAAAATACATGTCTGCGGCGTAGTTCTATCATGCCAAGACACACGAAACGACTGATGCATTTTTGCAACACCCATTCAAAACCATTTTATACAGATTTAGGTAGCGGGACACACGTAACTTTTTGTAACGGCTTCGATATAATTCATCTTGGAACGGGTCAAAACTGTTTATTAGCACGAGAAACTACAAACCCGGTAGGAGAACATCACAATGATTTCGCTGACGACGGGGAGCGGCGTCTCCCTTCGCGGTTTGCAGTTTTTCGTTCTAATAAACGGTTTTGACCCGTTACAAACAGAAGATGAATTAAGCAGCCATGAAAAAGCATGTGGCCTTAAAATTTTATAGAAAACCCTAGTCACGTAACACTGCACAACACAGTTACCTTCAATTGTTTTAATAGCAGGACGGAAAGGCCGGTTATGGGTTACTGTAAGGAGCGGCTGTTGAATACTTTTCACGCGTACAATTTTAACTGACCGACTGACCGTCCTTTGTTACGGCGTGTCAAAACTCCTAAGTTCATGGGAAGTGATTCAACTCTGCGAAAATGAGGTCGACTCAGTGGCAAAGGTTAATTACTTGTCGAACAAACAACAAGCAACGTGATATTATTGGTGTACTTGCAAATAGTTTATTCCGTTTCAAACTGTGGCAAGAAATTTTTTTGTTGACCATTATTATCGCGACTAGGCGAAAAATGAGAAAAGGCAAAACGAAAGTTTCTTATAAGTAGGAAAAATAATAAACATGCCATTTCGTCCATCGCTGAAGTAGAACTGTGAAAAAAATTCCTCGAACAAACAGAAAGACAGCTTTATCGCGTAGAGTTGCTGCCTTGTTTCATATGACTCCAACAATGGAAAATATTCAGCAGCGTCATTACAAGCTCAAAACAAGTCCGGTTTGCATGCTTAGTTAAGTTTAAATCATTCGCTGCCAAAACAAGTTAAGTAAACAGGGAAGAGATAGCAACGAAATGAACTATATGAACCGGCGTGACAAAGTATTTAAGTTTTAACATTCAGCTTAGCTACTATTGTCCAGTTGAGTATGATTGCCTTTGAAGATTCGTGTTTCAGAGATGTGACCGCTGATTCCGTGTAAAACGGCTTGAAATTAGAATAAGTTGTTAAGTTGGGTTATCAAAGGGTGTAATTCATCTTTGTGAACTTCAAAATGCATAATTTGCCGACTAAAGTCTCCGCGCCCACGGCATGCGCAGAGGATCTACAAAGATGGTATTCACTCTACGCATAAGACAGTTTAGACTCACCTCCTCCTAACCGAGCTATTTTTTGAACTACTATGGTACAAGCATTTAAACTCGTATAAGAAGCAAACAAGCCTTATCTGTAAACTTGCCCATAATTGGCTTTTTCTTACTCAATTAAATTTGACCTTTGTCGGGGGCTATGACTTTACTACTCATGAATACATTTCCCATAACCATAAAACTACTCATTGCATAGCCGGCTTTGAAGAGTTATCGCGAGGTCATTTCGTTTAAGACGGACATTTTTCAACAGGAGGTTAAAAACTCTGCACTTTACTATTAAGTGTATTTAGCTTTGACAACTATATTTTACCACTAAAACAACGTTAGAACTTCCTAGTTTGGGTGCATGACGCTTTGGCAACGCAACGTTTGGACAACGCGGATTTGACTGCTCTTCAATGGAGTTGCACCTGAGCATCGTTAGTCATGCAAGCCGTATAACATTAGTGCTTTGTCCTACGTAGTGATTGTTGTCAAGTTTTGGTTCTCAGATACTAAGCCTACGTCTAACCTTGAACCTGAGTCGTGATAAGCATCAAGCGAAGTGCAGTCAAATTTGCATAGCTAAAGCTTTCAAAATTCGAGACCACCAACTTCGTGCTATTTTAATAAAAGCGTACTGTACTTAGCGGAAACTAAACCCACTTTTGATTAAGTGCTAAAGAACAATAAAAATGAATGCCTACACTTTTTTGACCCCAATTAACCCTTATTATCCTGTTGCACTTTATAAGATTGTACGGCTGTTTCGTGAAGCTCGCGCTAGCGGTAAGTAATGTTTACTTCAGACATTTCAGCAAGCACTCAGTAAAGTAATGCCAAGATTGAAATATTTTATTAATGAAGTCAATATTGCCACAAAGTAGCATATTCAGAAACCAAGATTTTGTCAGCGTAAGTTCGACAGGCTACGGTTAAACAGCTTTTTCCTCCACTGTATCTTTTGTTGGTTCAGTTTTTTCGCTAGCCAAATCATTCTTCTCATCTTCCGCTTCATCGTCCAGGCCAGGAAGTTCATCACTGCTGTCGCTGTCGTCACCCTGAAATTAGAAAGTATTGCAATCTAACAACAACTCTTTTCAATAGCACATACCATATCCCCGTTGAAGTTGAAATCCGACTGCATGGGCTGAAAACAGAGCCGATAAGGACAAATACATTGCCAGTAATACCTACGTCGTAGAGCGGGTCAAAGTTGTCCAAACTGCCAGTATCGTCTTCGTCTTTCCACTTGTTAAAATCAATTTTGCACCACCAAACCTTTGCTTTGTCCTTTAGCAATCTAGGCCAGAAAGGACCGGACTCCTTTTTGTTAATTACTAACTGTATTTTTCTGTCGGATTCGATTCTACGTACTTTCTAGATTGAAAACACCCTTAGGCTACATCAAACGGAGGATCAAGATATACCGAGCTGTCTACTTCGCCGAAAAACTCGACGTGCGCTTCATACTGCTGCTTCGGAGTGCCACCGACGCCGCTAAAATAGAAAATTTTGACACAGACGCGAAACTGGAAGACGAAAAAGTACCTGAAGTCAAGCCGTTCATTCGTAATATCGATTTTGGGATCCTTGCAATCCTCCACGCAGATTGTCACGTATACTAAGTCTTTTCTCTGAGCCCATTCAACTGGAGCGTGCAATACGCTGCTACAAAACAACGTGCGTTAACCGCTGTTACTCTTGGACAAGTTTACTTGAAAACTGACTAGAACATCACATATAGGACTAAACTAAGTTATGTCACGCGCTACAAATTCGAATTGAAAAGGAAAACAACAAAGTAACCGTGTCATACCTGCCTGAAGTGGTTGACATCGTAAAATAGCGCAGTTTAGCCACTAAAATGGAACAACGTTCTACAGTAGGCTCACAAGCAAATCTGTACCTGCTAATCATGAAATTTCTGGAAAAGTCGCGGACTATCGTGAACCTACGCATCCGTCACATAAACTTGTAATTTTGGAAGCGAGAGGCTTATTTTGCCCTTTTGTAGTCTGCGCAGAAAAAAGTATTAATCGATAGATAGCTATCGTGACTTCTGCTACATCACAAAGCCGCACAATTACAGTCGATCTTCCATTGGTTAGTTTGGCACATGTGGGCTACACGAAAAGTTTATAATCTCTTCGTGCACATTTTTGTGTCGTTTAAGTACTATTTTGAATAGAGTCTACGGTTTTTTCAAATGTTTAGCAATGCTTTATGTATATGCCCATCAATCACAAAAATTTGTTAAAACAACGTCCATATTCATAGTACAACGTTTTTCTTTCTTGTTGCAATTTTGCCGCTCATTAATAATTAGCCGACAGTGGAAACAGTCGCCTGCCAGTTCCACTTTCGTACATTTAAAACAGTAAAAGGACAAAAATTGATTCCAAGTCAAGAAAGTCTGAATGCAGATTTGAAACCTCTTTTTATGGGCTGTAGTTGTAAGGCAGTTCCGTTTTAAGCATTGGACAAGCGACTCACTTGCTTCTGCCCATTTGTGAAGTATAGGAGTATTAGCTGCGGTTACACTTAAGTTACTCTTCTTCACTGGAAGCCAAAGTCAAATGGCGTAAACGGGCGGTTATGCAGAAAAGCCACAAACCAACGTCCCGTCCAGCTTAATGCGTGTTCGCACTTCGGAGAACGGGTTAATGGCATTTTACAGGTGCATTCTGAAGTCATACATATTGAACACGTATTTAATGTCAACGACAGTATAAATCAACAAGTTGTGAAATAAGCAGTCCACCGCAATCGCGTTCCAACTTTTTTTTGGTTAATGCATTTAGGATGATTCTACGCGCTGCAACACATTGAAGCGACGACCTAAGGGTGTCTGAAGGCAAATAAAACCGAAGTACGGCGCGAAAAGCAAAATGTCATGAAACGGTAACAAGCAGCATGAGCTACGACAATTTTGACCTCAAGCTGATACCGGCAACATTGACATCAGCTAAGGCTGAGGAGTGCGCAATATTTGAGCGAGTCTTCAGTGACTTAGTCTTCTTTTCTGTCTGTGTATGCTGGTTCGCTATCCTCAGCGTCACTTCGGACGTCATCAGTCTAAAACAGATAAACGTGATTAGTTAGGCGAAAAAACATTAGTAATTACGAGTGATCTCACCTCACCACTACGAACAGCGTTCACTGCAATCTTTAAAATTAAGCCTGACCAAAACAGCTGCAAGACAAGCAAAATCAAAAGCAACGCATTGAATATATAGTAAGCGCCAAAGAATTCCACTAATGCAGGTGCTTCCAATGTTGTAGAATAAATTATTCTGAAGAAATGATCATTATTCTGCGACAAAGTTCTTTAGCTCACCTGACGACAACTTACTTAAATGGATACAGACCGCACCGTGTGACGAACCAGACGGCGGTGAAAATAACAAACAGCACGTTACAAAGCGTTACTTTCTTGCAATATCTGGCCATTTTAGCACCCTGAAGAAGCGAAAAGTCGCCAGGTGAGCTTTGCAGACGAGCTATTTGAAAATATTAAAGGAATGAACTTGCTGTGAATTAATTTGCATAAAAAACTGGACCCACCCTAGCTGTTAGAACAAACGCATTTTTTCACTAACCTACTTACTCTTCATAATAAGAAAATAAACAAAAGGTGACATTTAACATGACAAAAACGCTTTTGTTAACAGCGTTGCTAATTAATCACAATTGCTCATCGCGGTATTTTTCCGAATAGATGAATACGACTAAGCCAATTTGTGAAGAGCAACAGTGGACGATAAAACGACCATTTCCTAAGGGAACAGCCGCATTACCGATTCATTAAGCGCAGCCCAACCTCTATTTCCAAGCAGAATCGATTGCCTTTGCGATGCACTTTCGCAGCCATGCAACATATTTCCGAAGCAGTCGTCATCCATAAACAATTAGTCATACTATTTATAATCATGCAGGATCAGTTTTCGGGTCGATCATAATAACTGAGGACAACACAAATTGATGTACATCGTTTAGAGAACTCTGTTATAACTGCATAGTCGTATGCTCAGTTTTGATCACTTGCTTAAGCTTGCGAAAGCATCATAGCATTGACTCGAACCTTCACGTTGCTAAAACAAGCGTACCGCCTTTAAAAAGTAACAAGAAAAGACACCTGGCCAGAGAGCGTTAAGATCAATCAAGATATCAGCGCAGATATTCACAGTAGGTCAAATAAAGAAAAAAATTACTCAAGCACTGATACTATGACTCTGCTGCGTTGAATTCGAAATATGCATAATCATAGTAACAACTGTATTTGAAAGCAAACGCCATGAATAAGACGGATGCAAAAAGCAAATCCTAAGGAATAGAATCACCTCATCGCGTAACTATTCGTAATTATTTAACTTGAGGTATACAAGAGAGGAATGTGAAAGAACAGACGAGCTATATTTACGGAATAACCTATAGAGGAGATAAAAAGCACTGCAGCCTTCGGGTCACTTCTATCCCAAGCTGACATTCGTTTCATCGCGTGACCAGAAAGCTCCAGTAAGCTTTTTTAAAAATTTCATATTCTCAGCGGGTTGTTACCGTAAATCAGTTCTACAATTGGCGGCGTTCGTGAAACGGCAATTCTAACCGAACTTACTAAATGATAATAGAACACTGAACGACTTATTGCAAGCTGCCCACAGATAAAAAAGATTATGAAAACTTTTTACGGCACAATATGTAAGCATTGTACGTTTTTACTCAGATTTCGGAAGGAACGCATCCCATCCACACCCTCTGCACACATCAACTTAACGCAACTTAGACTATACACGCGCGTATGTTTACGGTGGTATAGTCTAGGTTAATACGTAAGCAAGAGTCGAGCAACACATTCCGCTGGGAAAACATAACATGCTTGGATGGACGTAGCTGCCAACAAACGTGTGACTTTGACTATACGGCTAAGCTAAGGTGGTAACATAATCAATGCCAGTTTAAACAGAGATGACAAGCCGCAGCGACTTTGAAAGACCGCCTTGCGCCAGGCCAAAGACATCTAAACAAAAAAATACAACTGACGTTCACGTAATTTTAAAAAACTCAAAGCAAAACAATTTTTTACACTAGCAAAGAATGCATATCTGAAAGTTATCCTCCGTACTGTGATCGCTGTTTCGAGATAAGCAAAAAAGGCATTATTACCTCCATCCAAAAGTCGGCCGCATCGTGAACAATGAGAACAAGGCTTCCGATGCGAACGAAGTTATCCACCCATGAAAACGACAGCAATAAAACGGTGGTTATGTGATGGACAAAGTTGACCCAAAAGTCCTTACAAAAATACAACTTCATACAAATCTTAAGAGAGCATACGCAGCTAACCTTTCGAACCACATCCACAAACTGTGAAAACATTAGAGACCAGTAGAAACTTAATTCGATAATGTAGTACCATCGAATCTCATCGTCGACAGGCTGAAGAAGGACATTGCAAAGCCGCTACAAGGGAAAAGCTGCATTACCTGATAAGGATATCCATACCAGCAATAGGAAGTGTCCCAGAACCATGGCTTCTTAAAATATTGAAATGAACGATATAAAATACACTGTTTGACTGCTTACATCCCAAAGCACAATGAGTCCATAGGCGAATATGAACAGGTAGTAAACGAATCTCCAGCTGTTGCAAACGTATATTCAGAAAAAAACATTTTGATCAGGAAGTAACAAGATCTACCAGGATTCGGAGAACTTGTCTAATAAGGACTTCTGATGGATCAAGTGTAAAAACTGTGACATCGAATCGGACGCTCGGCGGTCACTTTTTTCTGGACTACCGCTTTGAACGAAGCCATTGACCACGGAAGCATTGTTGAAGCACCGCTTTTTTGTGATGAGCAGCGACCGGAAACGGTGAGCGATGCAATGAAAAAAATGAGGTAGAGAGCTTTCCGAGTCGCGAATACCAAATGCCTGACCAAGTGGCCGGGCCAAACTCCTGTCACGTAAGGAAAGAGGTCAACATAAAGTATTGAAAGAGCATTATGTTGACCTTACCATTCAAAGGCAGCTCTAACAATTAGAAATATAAAAGCATAATAAATCGGCAAGACGAGGTCACAAAAGTCGGGCAGATGGCCGATGCCAGAACTTTCCAAGTTGTCCCAGCCAGTTCCGGGTGGTAACCAAACATCTTCGTTCCAAAACCAGTCGGAAAGGCCAGCCATGCACAAAAAGAAGTCACGAAAGTTCACTAAAACTCAGGCGCTTCATCTGGGAAAACAGAAAATGAATTAGCTGAAAATACCCTAAAATGGAAGCAAAGCAACGCACACGTGACAAGAGGCAAACAGGTTTTCCCATTAATTCCTCCGCAACGAAAAAATATTAAGTTAGAGCGAAGGAGCAATTCTACACAACATTCCGTGTCCGTATGGCAATTTTACTGCAACTGTCTGATCTAAACGGCGAATAAACTGTGCCCGCGAAGCTGACGAAGCAGCAACGGCTGCTCTAAATTAACATTAACCAACCCCGCGAAAACTTTGATGATTCATCGATGAGTAATTTACGCGACAGTACGACAGTGCTAATAAGAAAGTAAGTACTCTTGATCACCATTTCGCGTCTGTTCTGAAATGTCGAACAGCTCTTGCCGAAGTTTATTTCTAAATTATCTGTTAAGTAGTGGAAAACTAGGTAGCTTAAAGGCTCAAATCCGGTGTAAGTTAGCCCCTTTTTCAGACTGCAGTGTTCGGACAGCGAAAGGCGCTTAACTGAAGACGCGGGTAGAGAAGCAATGAACCTGCAAGGCGTCCTTAGTGCAGACTGAGGCGTGCATTTATAGTTTTGCTATTTGAAAATGTCGGTTTTTCTAAGGTTCTGCTCTTTACAATAAAACAGCGTAACAGGCAGTGCGCTTTTTTCGAAAACAGCGTTAAGTGCGCGCGATTCCCTCGTTTAACGTGCAAAATGACATTTAAGTAAGAAAACAGAAAGCAACCAAGCACTCTTCATACTGTAGCGCACCTCACTTGAACTGCGCGTCCACAGATTATGCAGAGTGGGCCCTTATATGCCGCTTGAGAAACGTCCACGTCAAAGAATAATAATTCCAGTTTGACTGTTTAATTCTGTGGAGAGAAAAACGCACAAATTGCCAATATTATTGAACTTATGCGTATAGTTTTTAATTCTTCGTTGGGATTGCCTTTTTATGCATGCGGAACAAACAGTGCACATAAACAATTCAAACGGCGGGAATTCTTGCCAAAAGCAGCTTAATTATTTCACATTATTTCCGCCACTCTGTTGTCTTCTCAAGAGGATAATTATAATACTGTAGAGGTCCTACAATACAAGAATGGCTTGTTGAACGTGTTAACACTGGCGTAATTTCTCCAAGAATTCTTAGAACTGCAGTGACTGCATCGCTTTTACCTCAGAAAAGCGGTATGCACTACCTGCTTACTCCTTTCGTATACTGTAACGAGAGTCTTCCTGATTGCTGCATACTTGTTAAGAGTACCGAATGGGGTATAAAGACACAATGCCTTTATACGGCATTCGCTGACGACGAATTACGGCCTAATCCGAAAACTCTAAAATAAAGATTCCCAACGTTCATTGTGATTGTTCTTTGCGGGGGACTGTTTTGATGTTTTAACGAGCCACCGGATAGTTCTGGCAGATAGCGACGGGCAAGCTGTCGCTGTTTGTGCACGAAATCTGCAGCGGCATCGCGGACCGTTAGTGCAGAGACTAATGCAGTATTAGCAAAGCGAATCAATAATTCACGTTGTTTGACCTACTGTCAATTTGACTAAAACAGACCTGATTATTGTTAGGGTTACTGTGTTATTCGGGCGAGAAGAAGAAGAGACCCGGAGTCACTCTTTGATTATGCTGATAGTGTGGGCGCATCTTTGTTTAACTTCTCATGGTCGTTTGTATTGATTTAATTGATTGCAGTAGCTTGTCCGTCAGCTAGTGGTGGCAAGTTGCTCAGAGTGGAAGAAGAGAATTCAGTGTTTCTGTGAAGATATTTAATTAATCCAACGAATCTGACGAACTTTGGTTATTTGCTCTCTGAAGTACCGGCCAATGACCCGCTTTCATCAAAGAAACCATTCCGGCATGAATTGTAACTAAGTGTCACTCTTAAGCAAACTTGGTCAGTTATCTCAATGATCTTTTCTCTGAGAACATCAGCGCGCATGGTGATGTCGTAACATTGTTCCAACCTTTCCTCCAACGTACGGGCTATTTCGTCAGTTTCTTCATATCCACATTCGCACGCGTCTTGTAATACGGTTTTCACAGTTTCGGTGCAATTCTCTCCCAGCCTATAATATGACAGAAGCACAAAGGTGACCTGGAACTCGAATAATAGTGCGCTGCGCTAACGTGATTAAACAGGCCCGGTCGATGCTACATAATTTGCGAAATGTTGCTTCTTGCAATTTCATTGCTTTGTAGGGATTCACAGTGTTTTGTTCAAACGCTGAGTTTAAACACTTGTCCAAGTTGAGTTTGCTCGTTCGAACTGCAGAGCAAGCATTGGAATGATAGACGCCTTTTAAACTTTCGAAAGCGATCGGCCAGAGAGCGAGCCTGTAATTCAGCGAGTTAGAACTGCGCCAAATATGTTGACACACTTCCTAATCTGCTGGTGTTTTTTTTTTTGTTTAGAGCACGAAGGCCTCGTTGAATTCTAGCTGCTCATGCAAAATACTAAATTCTTACGAGCTTCCTAGGTCCTTCATTTTTCGAATGAAATGGTTGATGGACACACGTGGCCCCGGCAGTTGATAACCAGGATGCTTTTGCCGCAAGCACCTCTCTATCACATGACGAGTGAATGCACGACTCTGTCTCATGCATTCAACTCCATCTTCATAGGATATCTCGAGCCAAACAGTGGCATTCTGCAGAACCCAACGAACAAATCGCTCCTCACCTTCCTCTTGAAGTTTAGGAAACTCGGGAATTGAGCAATTGTATCTAAAGGTTGAATAGGCGGGTGACGTCGGAAGAAAATTTTCGAGGAGCAAATTCAGACGAGAAAGCTACCCGCTTACTTGCTGAAGCATTCCCTCACTGCCGTAAGCAGTTGATCAGCTAATATAGATTTCCGAAATTCAGTCAACGCCTGAGTAAAGTTTTCATTAAGGCAAGTAAAGTATTGCTGCAATCGTTCATAGCAGTATTGCTCAGCGCTTAGCGTTTCGTGCGTTAAAAATAACAAGGCGAAAGCAATGATCAGCATGATCCGTTGAGAAACCGCTGCGACGAAAGAAGCCGCCAGTCACTAGAAATTGCTCTTTAACCCACAAAGAGACCAGTTTGCTGGTAGAATCACTAACCTTCTGAATCTCTAATTGATCAAACGCTTTCGTCATGAAAAAGGGTTAATTTAAAAACTTTTTAGAGCAATAGACTTACCCATCTCATGCTGTTAGGACACTTATTTCCACGTGTACACACCTATGTCCAGCAAAATAACGGACTAGCAATGCTTGCTTCTGCGTAAGTTTTTCCAAAATCATTCAGCTTTTGTTGCAAGACTCTTTTAATGTGCATTTTGAGATGATAGCAAAACTGTTAATGAGCAGAACAAGAATACTGCAAGTTCTTGGGAAAGTTATGTCACCTTTATATGGATAAGTTAAATGTTATTACGCTGGAAGGGGAGTACGTCCTGTGAAAGGATCTGTAGATGTAGAGTTATGATGAAACGAATCTTTTAAACATATATTTGCATTGAACTCTGAAGTTACGCATGCAGTAATAGATTATTTGCTCCGAAGACTGCCTGCGCACCATATGTTAACGCATGATACTAATTAGAACTGATGCATTCCTTTCAATTGCTTAGTTGGGAAAATGCTGTTCCATAGAGTGGCCTGACACTTGCCTGACTAACTTGGACGTGGGAACAACCTGTCCACTGAAGAAACCTTAACAACAGTGCCTCTAATGAGCCGGTTCTTACTTTCGCCTACTTGAAGGAGCAGTTGCATTCATTGAATTTTGATTGAAGGTTAGTTTTAAGCGTGCTTCCTATTTTGACACTAGGTCCTGACACCTGGGCAATGTCTTAACGTGACACGCGATAATGCTTGAAGGCGGCGCTCTCTCTTGGTTATGGACAGCAGAAACTTTAGTCCTAAGCTTCTACAGCAATGAAGAGCAGTTCGATTAATTGATTCAAGAAAGATCATTGAACGTATTGATCAAAGGGCGGATCTTATACACTGGGGATGTCACATATTACCCAATAACTTGTTTAGGGACCAAAGGAAGATCTTTTCTTACGCAGAGCATGTGTACCCTGAAATGGAGATGTAAAAAATTGTAGATCTGTTCGAAAGATACCTTGAAATACGATTAATTCAAACAGAGACAATTTACGGAAGCATCCTTTTGAATATGAGCTGTAGGAAGGAGTTGGTTTACCGCGATCTCAGGTTTTCCGGAACCCGTTCGCTAACGGTGAAGAATGTTTCATGTGCAGCGAAAATACATTTACAAAATTTTCACCACAAAGTTATGGTTTATTGTTCATGCTACTCCCAAGCACGCTTGGACACATTTAAGTTGACCATATACAACTGGAGCAAGAATTGCTCCTTGGCAGAGCAAATCAATTCAGAGTAATTCAGTTGTCATTCACGCACGTTTGCCGCTGATTCCATTACCTGAATCCTAGAGGCCCCGTAAACCTGCCTTAAAACGCAATATAAATCTTTCCGCCGAAGACAGGGACGATTAGTACTGAAAGTTACGATTCAACACTTCCAGCTATTCTTGTTTAATTAATAATTGCAATCGGTACGTGGTCCAGCAGTTCTTTTAATTTTCGCTTAAAGGCTTAACATTTTCAATTGCTACTCGTCTACTGCACAGCCCTCTACACTGCTTGCACTGTTGAAATATTCGAGAACTCGAGATTTCATGAAGGACACAGGTTTTCACAGTCATTTTAGCATATAAGCCTATACGGAACTTTCGAACTGCTCGTAATCCATTATCAGCGCATAATCGACAGTGTCAATTCTTGGATATAATAAAAGCAACGATTTTAAATGGAGGCTAAACAAAAGGAACCCAACAACAAACGTTGAAGACTCTGTTTTCTCTGATTTTTCCAAGCATTCTTTTATTGATGTTTCTTACGGATAAGCCTGTTGGAAGGTAAAATGTTTAATTTGAAAACACGGAAAGCTCACGCGAAGCTTGCCTCGTCATCAGCGAAATGAGAAATCACGAACAGCCGACAGACAACGAAACCAAAAGAGCGAATTTTCATTTCTCGTGATTCTCCGTTTAGCTGATGACGAGGCAGGGACACCTTGAAAGCCTTGAGAGAGTTTTTCGTCGGTCAAAATAAAACATTTCACTTTCTAACGGGCTTATTCATAAGAAACATTAATGAAACTGTTTGAACCTGTTAAAAGAAATTACTCATTCAAAGTAAGCATTCATTTAATTGCCATTGAAGCGTTATGTTTCACAAAGCAACACCTATGCTCTACGGTGCAGAGATCTGCTGCGTTCTAAACAAAACAGTTGAAAAGCATCGATTTTACAGTAACTGTAACGTACGCAAGTACCGCGGTACAGTATCAACTTGGCGAGCATCCGCATTGGCTTTTGCGTTTCGTAAAGTTCTGCTTAAAGCGCCTAGAAATTACGCTGTAGCGATCATGATTTTGTAGATTTTGTGCTTTAAAGTGCTTCTATATGTTCTAAAGCGGTTTAACCTTGTGACGTAGGAACGTTTTTCCGCTACTGGAGCAACTTTGAACCGGCATTGAATCGAACTTATCCGTCGATTAGGCTTTTCATGTTTAACCGCGGTAAGCTGCCCTAACAATAATGATCCGCTACGGGAAATAGTTTTTGAAAAATTCTTTTTCTTAAGCTTCGTTTTCATTTCGGTAAGCCGCGCAATTCGTGCTGCTGTTCCGTTTCGATATGTGCCATATATGGTTTTTAGTCTAGATTTCAGGTTGATCTGTGACTGGCGACGAGAAGAACAACGTTTGGACTGCTGAGCAAATATAAAATATAATTGGACTGTCAAGACCTTTTCGAACCAGTTGAAATCCCTTATTGATGATTTAGCGGACTGTCAAGAGTAAGCGGACGTCTTAGAATTGACTATGCTTTTAGTAATCAACTTTTAAAGATCATTGGACACACTGGATTTTTTCTAATCACAATGGAAATTGAGAATTCAACTAGTGGTGCAGTTTCCGTGAACGAAAGTATTCGTGGGCAGTTTGCCAAAGAAAAGAGATGTTCATCCGCTTCTTTGAGAAAAGACGATCTCATAAAGCATCTTAAGTGCAATAATGCAATTCTGACTCGGTCTTGTTGGAAAGCAAAGAAGAAGATTCACCAGCTTCGAAATGAATGTTTGGAAATGAAACGCCAAAGAGACGAGCTGGAGCAACGCGCTTCTTCACGAGGTGGATTAGAACGAGAGGTGGAGCGACTTCAGGAAGACCTGAAGACTTTGCAAAAGGAAAACGCCCAACTTAAGCAGTTACTTCTTAAAAGAAGGGAAGCTTGTCACACAGAGTGCAATAAGCATCATGTAAGACATGCTTGGCACACAAAATGCTTGTGTCACTTACTGTCTATTGTAGAAGGAAGCTTTGAGCCGATTTGCCTCATCAATTCTGGAAAAGTTGAGAGCAGTTTCTTACGTGGAAAGTCTTGTCACGCATTCCCTGAACGCACTATGCGATGCTTACGAGCAAGTTAATGGTCCTTTAAACCAAATCTCCAGTTTCTGTGATGTAATAGAAGAGATCAGTAGCAAGCAAGGACCGTCCTCGTCGTCACAAAGCAGTACTTCAGAGCCGTTTAGTATTGATAACAATGCCGGCACGGCGCCTACCGATATCGGACCCATTCAACATGGTAAGAATGAACGTAAACCAAATGGCTAAAATAAAAATGGATATTTACAGGAAAAGACGTATCAGATTGTCGACCGCATGCAGCTAAACGATCTGCAGTTACGGGCGGCATGCCTGTTGTAAAAGAAAGGAAAAAAGTTGTTAATAAGAAACTTGACTGTCTGCCAGGGAAATCACATCCCGATCGAAAAAGGAACCATTCCACTATCAAGAAATTGGTAATAGCAGATAATCGAGCAATCAGAGGGACAAAAGGTCCAGAATCTAAATGCTCCATCCGGATGCCTGAAGCTAAGCAAAGCGCTGCAATCGAACATGACACCTATTCGTTCGTGGGCGAATTGTCTGAATGCAATGTCGTCGCTGAGCAACCAAAGCGAAACAAGCAAAAACGAATTCACAAGGTTGAAACAAATCCTGTTCCTGCAGTGGTACCTGATACGGGTCGAAGTGCAGTATATGGTCTACGTCCACGAAAACGCATCTCTTATATCTTCAGCTAACGTCTGCATTGTTTTTTAAAACAATGCTTGCCACAGGCGTGCTCAATTCATTTTACTTCTATTTGCTGTGTTTTTCAGCTGTCTTATTGTGTTACGATATAGCTAGTCTCATTCTCTCTATTTGATGTACACCAGACAAGTTTTGCAGCGTCCCTTAGCTTTACTAATGTACCCATTTTTACATTAATAGAATCATGAACTTAGGCATACCTGTCGACTGCGGGCGAAAGTTTGTTTTGATCTTCTGCATGGTATGGGTGCTGTCGAGTTTAATTCTGTGCGTGCTACGTGAAACCGTTTGCAGAAAAACCGTTTATCAGTGCTGAGCAAAGCATAAACCCCCAGATTAGTGTAAGTCCATTTTCAGCGCCAACCCTGTTTAACCATTTTGTTGCTATCACGTAGTCAGAATGGGGACTTTAGTGTCAGGCAATGGTAGTCAGTTTCTTAGAAGTCAAACGCTACAGGATACGGTATCTGTTATACAAAAATGCAGCCACAATGTATTAATAATACCAGGAAACCCTTGTAACATGTTAAGTTGAACTGCTACTGGTCAACGTAGAGAGAGAGACGTGCAAGAGCTTGACCTAGCACTTAAGAAGAGCTAGAACAAAGCCAGTTCAAAAAACTTTAGCACCAAACGCATTTGACTATCGAATAGATATCTATGACTAAAAGTAGCTAACGGTTACATGCTCAGGTGCAAGCAGGTGAGAGAAAGGAGAACATTTGTAGTAACATTGCCAAGAGAGCGAATTGATCACTTTTTGCAATGTTACTTGATTACCTTTTTTTCTTTCTGTACGGCTGCGCCCTTGAGAGGACAGTTTTTATTATCCAGAGCCTTCCTGGACAAATCTTGCCTCGTCTATAGCGGATGTGAAATGGACGTGGTGTAATAATCGTGTTAGTAACGGAATTTTGGTTAGAACTTCGTCATTTGCTTTAGTCAGAATGAGAATATTATTACGAGCGCATGGCAGACAATGGTACAAAGCTTTCTCGGAACTGCTTCGCGTCATTAGAGATGGAATAAGTCGCTGCACGGCTGGCAGCTAACAGCACTGGGGTCGCTTTTTTCTAAAAGTGATATCGGAAATATATAGCCACTAGCCTTAATTTCACTGGACGGTACCTTCCAGAGACAGGCTGCAATCTCATACGCGCTCTACGAGGAGCAGTAATCAACTTGATTTATTGTCCTTAGAGAATACGAGACTGGTCGATGTTCTCTTTTGACAATTACTTCACGGGCGCCGAGAATGGATATTTCTACAATCGTGAACAGAAAAAGCAAGCAACGGTAAAAAGCTTCCAGTGGTACCAGTTAAATAAAAAAGTAATGCTTGTGAGGTGGACGGGGCATTTGACGGCAAACAATCTGTCTATTAATAGCTTTCAAAGGGGGTTTCAGGTGAGAAACAGCGAAGCTACCTTGCAGGGAACTCATTTATGAGCAACGCTAAATTGAGCAAGGCAGTTACTTTTTACTGCAGTCCGCTCCTTCATAGTTTGTCAGAGAACTCTTTGAAGGACTCTTGCTTCCATGAACACTTTTTTGCTCACATCGTAACGGGGCATGCATTTATTATTTGTAATAAAGCTCAATTAGAAGAGACTGGCGGACACTAACCGGGCAACACCGTTTGCCTGCACAAATCCTTACTCCTACTGCTGTTTCTTACGAAGAAAGTTTAAAGAGAAAAACTGATCAAAAGGTGCTTGTGCTGTTTGTTGAGCTTTGCTTTGTGCAGATGAAATTGCGGGGTTAATTTTTCTAGCTGCTAAACAGTGGTTCCTGTTTTCTCTTTTCCATCCCTACTGGCTCACATTATGCTAATAGCAAAACTAAGAGATATAGATATTGTTTCAATGCCGGTGTAACGCAAAAAAATGTAAGATAGAATAGTTGTGATGTTGGAAATTCATTGCAAAACTCAGATGAACGGTTTTCATACGCTCTCATACAGCAGCACGTAATTTCAGTTAAATATTTCCCAGCTACTTCGGCCGTAGCTTATAAAATATTAGTAGACTGACGAAACATCGTTTGTTTAAATTTATGCGTCGATGAGCAAACTGCTGATTATGACATTTCATTGTCTTATTCTCTCAAATTCAAGCATACTCGTGATTACTCAAAGCTTTGATCAAGAATACAAATTAATTCGAGACGTAAAAAGCGTCGCAGTGATAAATTGCGTTCATTCATAGTTGAGAACGGTTAAACTTAGAGCTGAGTACTATAGAGTTGAGAAATCTCAACAGACGGCTACGAACTGACCACAATTTCTCATGTCAGTCACTTCAGATGAGGAAGGCACGTAGAAACTGTACTCAAATATGAGTTGCAATAACGTTTTAATCAATTTGTTTTTGCTACATTTCCTATTATGACTTTTTTAGTTACTTCTCCTGTCACTTCTTTAGGTAGTAGCAACTGCATGACTCATGAATAGTTTTCGCTAGGCTATTTCTAGGTAGAATGTTCAAACGCCACAGGTATATAAGAACAATAGGAGAACAAAGAATGTTTCATTAAGCAAGCTGCTTTCACAGCTACGTAGCTCGTTCCATCAGTGCTAGAATGACTGTCCCGTTAAAATTTTATTGTGCAAAAGAAGTGAAAGGCAAAATCTAACGCAATTATTCATCCAATCCTGTTTTAAGCAAACGCAACATTGGAGAATGCCCTCATTTCTCATTTAACAGTTTGACAAGATAGGGATAAATATTTTCCCCGTTCAAATAAACTTACTGGCTCTACGTGAACATCGATAGGTGTGCGACTTAACATGGTTAAACAGGACAGTCCATAATCACATGAAGTTCGGTATTCGTTATGTCTCCGTTCAACGAGAGGACTGTAATAATTACATAAAGAATAATTGAAGGATTACGTTTTTTTACGCGATATAATTATTGCGCTATTTCGTAAACGTAGCCGAAAATCTAGAGCTGCCTTGATCGTACTTAAGCGTCGCAATAAAACAATGTATTCAAACGAAATACACAGCTTTAAGAGACCAATGAAACCTTATCGTTGCATCAATAGCATACATGCGCAATCAAAGTTCGACTATAAGAATGGAAACTTGAATTTCTGCAAAAATTCTGCTTAAGCGTACAGCCCTGTGACGCTCTATTTTAAATGGTGAACAAATTGCTGAGCAAGTAGTAGCGCGAGGCATTTCTGATGAACTGCAACGTTACTGAGCAAACTTTATTTGAACAGTGTGGCTGCAAATTTGTAAGTAAATGCTATATTTGGATAAATACTGCTTTTAGTACAAAAGGGATGGATTATCCATGACCGCGTTAACATAAATAGAATTAACAATGAGCCAAGTTATCGCGGTGGCGTTTATTCTACTTCTTACGGCAATAAGCAGCCAAGTTTTGGTACGTACCTTCTGATGACATTCAACACAGACACAGTGATGAACTGGGGCCATCATTGTCAACGAGTACCTAAAAGTCACTATGCAGACACCGTTTCTATCCTCCTTTCGCTTATTTAGTATGTTAGTATCCTAGTAAACTCTTTCGTTGTACAAGCCGCGCCTTATGATAGGATAATAGTATCTACGTTTTAATAACACAACTTTTCTTTTAGGGTGATGCCTATCATGCGCAAATGAAGCCGGTAAGACAAGATTGCCTATTCTGGAAATGTTGCTTTTAGTAACGGGAGCAAAAATTCATACCTTCTTACGTTAAACATTGCAAGCCTATTAATAACATTCCCGTAAGGCCTCCATAATGGCTTCTCATTGAAAACGTGCTATTTTCCGTAATAAATTACGAAAATGAATTATGAAGCTTTGGGAACCGGTCTCACGCTCATAGCGCGCCAAAATGGCAGCAGTTCCTATCACGCTGAGACTAAGGTTCTGTTGCTACACGAATTATATTAATAAATAACATACATAGATGATGAATAGCGATCAACACGAGGAATATAAGGAACTTGCTAAACGAACAGGCGGATGGACGAAATTGTTAACGAAGCCAATAAGACCGATCTTCATTAATCGAAACGAAAGAGTATCAGAACATAGAACCATGAAGAGAATGTTCACTAAATTGAGAGACTGTGACCGCAAGAGTTCCAGTTACCCTTTCGCGCTTCCTGTAACACTGTTAACCATGGGTTAAATCTTCAGGCGTACAGGAGCTCGAGTTTCGAACTTTTGGTGGACGTACACGCATACCTCACCAAGTTCAATATTAGTGGATACTATGGAAAAGTGGATATGCAGCTAGGCATCGGCATCACCCCATGCCGCGGAGTCATAGAATGCGTACTTCGGCAAACAAACTGTTCCTTAAGTGAAAATGTAAGCGGAACTGTTGTTTTTATATTCGACTAAAGTAGGTCTATAAAGACACACAAAGAAATAATCTCTTCATCTGTTTAACCAATGCGAAAGGTGATTTCGTCCTTTTAACTGTCAGTCAGGAAAACAGCTCACATTATGCTTAAATTCCTGTACTGCTATTAATAGTATACGTAAAAATACAAGCGAGTATACAGAGTTGTTTATACCGGCCTGTCACGCTTAATCATCCACACTAATAACGTTGAAGCGGTTTTATTGCTTGGTAAAGTAACAAGTAAGGTGAGCAAAGCAAATGAAATCGAAGAGTGTCGACAATGCCGTTGAACAAATGATGTTTCTCGCTTTCACAGTTAGCCTACGTAACGAACCCAATGTTTGCATATATACTAGCACTACCGAAAATTTGCAACCTGTTAAAAATGCATAAATTTTAAACACGAGCACAAGTTTCTTTTGTGCTTAATAATTCATCAACTGCTTTGGGAAGGAGCTGTAAATTCAAGAGGATATCATTGCATGACCAATTATTAATTCGACTTTTAAATTTCGGTGACGAAATGGGAACCTTATGCGTTACCGCAAATAGTTTTCAGAATTACAACTTATCTCTAAAGTGCAAGCACAAACTGGGCTGCCAATAGGCAAAAGTCTACTCACTAGATAAACAGACAAAAAGTTGTTCTACAAATGCGGAAATAAGCTAAAGTAAAACACTTAGGTTATTACCAGGAAAAAAATCAAATAGCGACTCGTAGTGTGCATACCGAAAAATGCAATTTCTTATAACGGGTGCATTGGTTTTCATGCTGAATACAGATGCAACTCGTTCAACCGTAAACAAAAACTTTTGCTTATTTAATAGTTCTTTCACGATGAACCGTTGCGTCAAAGTTTAGGCATATCAATCGGATCTTTTCGGCTGGAACAAAGCGAAGGAATAGCACTGTAGCTTAGCTTTGAGTTAATGTTTTGCTCTTGGATATTTTATTAAACATGAAAATAATTTCCAGAGAACATTTAAAGGCAGTTCACATATTCCGTACTGCGTTTAACCGTGCTCAATATATCGTTCGTTTCAGATATCGCTGTTCGACCTGATGTCTGATAAATGCAGCATTAGTGAATCATCTGAAGGAAGACTGTGTGATGTTACTATAAACAGGAAAGGATTGCACGTGAATTCTATGAAATGTCGTGAGGTGAGCATGCTATTTTTGAAGCAGGGGCGTAAACGCGTCTTTAAAAAATTAAGCAAAGTGAGTATAGACGCTTTACTACAGATTACTTCGAATTAATGAAAAGCATAAAACGCACTAAACACAGCGGAAAAATTGAAATAGTTCGTTCATATTACAGGTTAAATCATAGTTTCTCCGCCTTTTTCGTGCCAGCGCCCTCCCAGACGTCGTGAGCGCTGTTTGACCGCCGCAGTTTGGTCGCGGGCATTCGAATGTCGGTTGGAAAGCCCAAAGCACTGATTCGGCCATGAGTACCTTCTATTTCAGGGTCCACTGGCCTTTTGGCGCTGAATCGTCCATGGTCGAACGTCTACGGTCCAGCGCTCCCCCTGAGAATCATTGGGTTAAGTGAAGCAAAGCATGCCAACCCAAACATCGAAAAAGGGGTGAAAAGTTTAGGTCACAAAACTAGTGAAAGTACTACAAAGCAAGACTCCTTCCCAATCAGAGTTACTTATAATCAGTTAGCCGAATTGAAGCAGCATTATATTCTAAATTAATGATTAATAAGATACGTATATGTCGTCGTCAAAGCGGGCACTTAATATTATTCCCACATTGTTGTTTGTCGGCAGTGCAATCATTAGAAGAAAAATAAGTATAGAAAAAATTTTTACAAAGCTACCTTGAATGATAAACGTTTATTGTTTGCGACAAAGAGAAATCAAGAGTTGTACGGAAGAGCACATAACTTTTGCGTGGACTGGATATGAGGCATCGAAAAAATGATGACGTTTTCTCAATTTCCTTTCTTGTTCTGAATCCAGTAATAATTGGAAGCTGTTTTAGCCATTGAAAAGACGGAATGCTATAAGACGAAAATGTAGCAAGAGCAAAGTTATCCCTGGTTCGAAGATGCGCAACAGAAGGCGATGAGCTGACTGTAGCTTATGAACACGTGCGATGAAGCTTACCACAACGGATACATGAATAAAATATTTGGGACTACTTGTACGCATACCAATACGACGCATTCCCAAATGTTATTCAACGAAATTTTATTCGTTGGCCAACTTGGCAACTTGAAGACAAAAGTATACAGTTCACAAATAGTGAAGGATGCTTTAATCTGGCGGCAAATGCTCGCACAGCATTAAGACGTTTAGCGCAAAGCGACGGATTTGCAAAGGCACTTCAAGCTTAACACTGCTAAAATGGAATTCACCGTGAAAGTTGATCCTTCCCATTAATACTGCAGTTAAGCATATTTGGATGAGTTACTGCAGCTAACACTGTATAGCAACTGTCGTAACACAATCAACATGCTGACGAAAAATGTACTTTTAAATGCTCAAGTTGAGAACGATTTCTCTTGCAGCAGTCGTTATTTAACTTTCTGGCGCAGGATCTTCTGGTATCCAAGCTCCGGATACTACATTCTCATATATAACGGGTTTCACCCTTATTTTCAAACCGTTACAAAGCGTTAGCATTTTTCGATGGAATATTACGATATCTTTGTAAGTAGAGTACTTCAAAACAATAGCGATGCGATTTTAACTTACTTTGAAACGACGGCTCAAAGTTCATTGGCCATAGAGATGGTAAAGTTTTGCTGCCCAACCTGCATTATCATGAACCCAACTTCCTCGTTATACACTTTATTCGTAACCAATAACCTTATGTAATAATTACGTAAAAGCAAAGGAACTAATATCAGTTCTATTTTGGTTTTCGGTCTGCATACTCATTCGCTATCTGCTGTGACATTTCTTTTGTTGAAGTACAGTCACTGATGGCCATTAAACCTGTACAAACCCTGTGGACCAAAAATGATGCAGCAAAGACGAATCGCAAAGTACCATGCGTTCAGTTCTCGCTAACATACAACTGCTGAAGAGTTCACATTGTGCCAAAACTTTTCCAATATTCTATGAAGGACATGCAAACCAATTGCTCTCGCTGCACGTACAAAATGTTCGTCCTTATGGGCACAACGGATGCAGCAACTGTTTCTTACCAGAAAGTAGACTTTATTGCAGCGTTTAACTTTTATCTATTTTCCAGTCTTCTTCAAACTTTATAGATTCATAAAGTTACAAAAAAAATAAATCAGAACTAATGCTTGAAACAAATATACCAATCCGCGCCTTTACGAAACGTGGGCTTGCGAAAACGCGCACTGACATTTGGCTAATACGTCAGCTCAGCTAGAAGATTCACACGTACAGCGCATCCGCTTACTGTAGCCAACAGCTGGACGCATGTGCAGAATATCTGGCGTAAAATTTCCCCACGGCTGATTAAGTAGTGTTTTTATAGCTAATAGGAAAACCACGTGCTATTAGGTTGAACAAGACGATGGACTATGATAAAATTAGTAGAATGTATTGTTCTTATAGTAATGGAGTCTACGGGACGTGCTTATGGAGCTGGCATGGCTGGAGCCGGCTTCGATCCAGTGAAATTGGTCAAAACTCCTCGGTTTGTTCTTCGAGTCGTCTGCGCGGTATGCTGGAAGCTGTTTTACTTTGTTATCGGACAGGTTAAAATTTGGCTGAGTAACCACTTTCAATTCCTTTCATTGCTGAGTGTGATATCAAAAATGAAGGATTTATTAATCTAGTAACTAAAATGGCGCCATCGCCAGTTTTGCTGTTTTGTTTTCTTCTGTGTATTGATTTTTGTCCAATTGTCATGAGGATCCATGTATATCATGGTGTTGACGCTGCTTCAATTGTGTATGCATTCCCCAGAAGGCTTGCATACTTGCCAAATTCCGAGTCGACGAAGATGGGTGGCTCTTGGTTTATTTATTGATTTTCAGTCTCGCTGTATGCGAATTTGGACTAGCTAGACAGTCCTTGTGAGGACTGAATAATCTTGTTTCATTCTGTTCTCATCCACATCTATTTTAAACTGTGTTAATTAGCCTTGGTTATGCAATTTTTAATATTATAAAGCATTGAGCGCAGTTTCATGATTTGCGAGTTTCTTTTAATTTTATCCCAAGAGAGGATAAGTTTTGGATCTCCTTTTCCAATCATTCAACTCGCTAGGGTAGAGTTGCTATTTCTGCCTTTTCACCCCTTTCGTCTCTCACACTTCAACGTTTTGCCATTTTCTGAATTTCTTCTTTCATTTTTCGATTTTCTTGGAAATTTGTTTGTCAACTCATCTAGGCATCGTGTGACTCATAAATGGAATCAATAAAGGCGCTTTCTAACTGTTTCAGTCATGCACTTTCAGTTGCCCATTCATTCGTAGGCCTGGCTTGCCGCTTGAATCATTTTTCGAAATTTTGTAATCATTCATGTTTAATCTTTGATGCGATCATAAGCCGCATCTTAATTAGATAAAGATTGAGGCTTATCGAAACGCACAAAGCGTCATTTTAAGGTTCAGCTGCGTACAATACTTTTTAAATGTAAGATTTTATGGAGCAGATTGATCATGCAGTACGATAAAGGTTTTTAAAATTCGTCTTTAAATTTGCATAAGCAGAAGGCTAAATAGCTTTGTTATTATTAATTTTTAGAAGTTATGCATTTTTGCGAACGTTTTCTGGTTGAGCTACTTAAGGCGGGTGGTGGAACATAGGGCTGTTAATTGCTTTGGACGCGTTTTTCCTGAGAATATACTTTTAACGTGAATGGTCAATGTATGGTCGATTTATTGATGCTCCTTTGTCGAAAGGTCATACAGATGCTTCACTGCTCTTTGCCATGTTAAGATGTTTGCCTCTCGCATTAAGTAAGCTCAGAGCAGGTTTGTACTACCCTTCCGCGTGAATGAATTTGTTCTCTTCATTGAGTGCTTGATAAACTATCAATAACAACAGTGGTAGTAAATGAGGCACACATTTGGCTGGTTCACTTAAACAGGCCAGAATTCGTCACGCGTAATGCAGCGTCTGCAGACGTAATATCTCTGTTTGTCGCTTGCGGTCGTTATTGATTTAAAGCGTTAAATCTCTTCTCACTTGATTGCATGTAGCTCAAATTAAAATACTGTATATAATTTATCTTTTTGACTATGATAATATGTTATACCATTTTAGGTTGCTTGTTAAAATCGCAAGTAGGCGTTGCGTTTATTCCTTATGCTTAAATTTTGATCCTTAGCTAGTTAAGCCTTAAGTTATTCTTCACATTGGGTGAGGGGAAGCTGTCTTTCCTTTGCAAGATATTCTGTTAGCAGTATTTGTTGAAAGCTGCATCCAATTGTCTTTATTAGCGATTCGATTAGCTTCAATAGCGTAAGGCAGTAGATTAGGATGGTGAAGGTCTTAGAAACGACTCCGTTCAACGTCTTGGTTTTCACTGACATGGAAAACAAGCAGTGAATCAATCGATCATTTCAAACGTTTGCTTATGTAACGTTGACTCAACTGTCTACGAATTTCAGAGTTTCACTGTGAGCTTTGATTTGCCGGTGAGACTGTGAAAGTCAGTTGCCCGTTCTCAGATAACTTTTTATTAGACGGAGAAACGAACTTTTGGGACCCGTTCGCTTTATCTTCAGCATTATAAAACGGGGTGAAAGAGTTCTTTAAAACTGAAGGTTGCAGTAGTATAAATATACGTGGCACTACAATGCATCAGTTTTTAATCCGAAGTTTAATAGTTAACTGATACTACTTTGAAAATAGGGTGTCTGGTAACGGCCGTGCAGGTTTTCATTGCACAGAGCTACGGCGGGCCCGTTTTGTTGAAAAACTCTAAGACTTCTACCTCTTAACCTACGATGATGAAGACAGGACCAGAAGGTCCTGAGAGCTCCGCTCTCTTGGCTGTTTTGAATAAAATGGGCACATCGCAACTCTGTGTAATGATGCTACTTTATATATTAATAATTATAGTCAGGGTTGGGCCATTTACTATATAAAAACGCGATCCATAGGAATGTTAGCAAAATGTCACTGATAACGAATCGCCAGTAATCTGAAAGCTCTGCTTGTTTTTTATTTCGTTACGTTTCTGCAAGACAAGCCAATAAGTGACGATGTTCATTATTGAAACTTATATCCCTCAGAGAATGACCAGTTTGCAGATATTTTGCAGCCTTATTAATTTACCATATAACCCGTTCCTCGTTGCTTCTTTGACATGTATTATGGGACATGCCTAGCAATGTCCTGCTTTCCGGTCAAAGTGATAAGCGAATAAACGGAAGTAATGTCCTTGTTTATGTTATCAAGTATTTGCGCTGCGAAAACACGATAGTGCTGTCCTCTTGAGGCAGCAGGATAGTATTTCTTTCCAAAGAACTTCGTTTGCCTATAACCGAGGATGACTAGCTTCCTCACTTCGTAAAGATCAAGCGTTATCATATTGATGGCGAACAAATGCTTGTGGTTGCGTCGAAGCAAATAGTGTTAGTTCAAGTTGAGACGCAGTCATTAGTCATATGCGAACTTCGCGAGATGGAACAGTTGACAAAAGCATGTTAGAGTTTCCTACTGTAACCGCTTACCTTTAAATGCTTTCGGAAAGTATTAGCAGTATTTTAAATATTGCTCTTCAAACCTGACTTCGAATATGATGTAAAGGTAATTAATGAAAGCCGGAGTCCATTTCATTTAATATTAATAAAAGGTGTCGAAGCTTGTTTTAATAATCGTCAGTTTAGTCCTGCCGCAATGGCGTCCCCGTTGCTGGATATGCGCTTGAAACTTAGGAACCAATTAGCCCGTGCATGTCTTGAAATGTCGTTGATGGAAAGTAGAGTCTTTTTTCCATATTCTTAAATGATTATGTTCCATTGTTACTTCTCGAAATTCAGATCAACTGATCGCAAGATATCAGTATTTATTGGACTGGTCACTTATAAGACATTTCGTGAATGGTCAGCTGAAAAAGGAGTTCTTATAACTGTTGCATTTTTCCTTGCGAGCTGTACGACTATTGCTAATTCAGTGAAGTGGGATCTTATAACTAGTTAGCTTAGCTTATTACTTTAGTTTGCATAAAGTTTCATTAATTTTTATTTCGTGGTTATATTTTTGAATTAGCATGCGTTATTCGAATGAAGTAATTTCTTACGCCTGAGGTATCCTTACAGTGAATGTAGAAAAATAAATCACGTGAACAGAAATTTTGCTATTGCTGTTTAACGGCGCTGCCGTTTTACTCATCGCATTTTTTGCATATTTTATCATCGCGTATTTTTATAGTCAAGTAAGATAGACGTTAATTTTATGGATTCATTAATGTATTGTCGAGCTATTGCATTTGTCATAAACGAAAGTGAATCCATTATCGCATAAACTGACGAATAAAACTTCGGGCTACACTACTGACGCCGTTCGCATTAATTATTTTCAATTCCTTTCATAATAATGATTTGTTTGGCACGCGGTTCTGTTTCTGTATACCTTGACTTTGATGCGCAGGTACTAAGCACTTTTAGATGCCTCGAAAAATAGTTCCTCTAGCAGCGATAACCTAGTAATAGCTGCAGCTGTGGCTGGATGAAAGCGAAAGGCAAAATAATCGGTATAGATAAATATTTCTTATCGTATCCTCGAGGTGAATTACAAATTATAGTCGTAAGCTTCAAAGGTCAAACAGACTGCGTGTTAGCGTTCTGTTTTATCTTCCAAACAGTTGAGCGCTTGCTTGAATACCTTCAATATTTCGTTTCCCCTATGATTAGGGCATTATTAATGGTTGTTGTACATGTTGTGAAGGAATAAGGCCGAAACGTGTTAAAAGGATTAATAGAATCATTTAATCCAAGAATGCCTTTGTTTGGATTAGATGATTCTACTTTTAACGGGTTTCAGCCGTTATTACTGTCCAACGTGGAATTTAACTCCGTGGAGATAAGCCCAATTTTCAGTTATAACTGTTCAGTTAATTTCTATTCTCGCTTTCAGATATTTGCGATTATTGTATTCGGCACGATCTCGTCGCGTGCATGGTTCAAAAAGGCGGATGGTCATGTCATTTGCGTATTTGGAGAAAGTGATGGCGCGTGTACCTTTAGCTCTGGCATAGGTGTTCTCGCCTTGCTTGTTTGCATAGCTTTGGGAATATCCGGTTAGTTGAGCGTATCAGCTCTAGGTCTGATGTTGCATCTTTTATCCTTCTTTGTAGATGCTTTATTCGAAAATGTTAGCGGTGTTCACATGAGGCGAAAAATAGCGTTGGCCGATATCGGAGCCAGCGGTACGCTTGCTGAGGCATTTTGTATTAGTAGCAACTGAGTTTCTTACTCCTTTGTGAAAGAGTATTTGGCGAAGAGCCGAAAGATTGTGACCGTGGCTGCAATCATTTTTAACATTGATCTGTTAAAGGTCAGCATTTCAACATGTGCTTTGCTTTTTCAGGTGTTTTCACTTTCTTCTGGTTTGTTGTTTTCTGCTTGCTTGCTAACAAGTGGTCGTTAACCATTTTGGATAGTTCCATGAGTTTTGTCGCGTCACCTTGCCGAGCAGCGATTACATTCAGCTTTTTCTCCGTGTTTTCTTGGGTACGACCAATGCCAGTCTTATAAAGCAATACTTGTTGGCTAATTGCAGGGTGGTTTGGCTTATTTAGCGTGGAAACGTTATCAGGAAGGGGTAGATACTGCGTTTGCTCCTTCTTATGAGCAAGACTTTTCTGCCTCTCCGTACAACTATCCGACGGGTGAGTATATTGGAACATATATTAACAAAACAAGTATCCTTGTTCTTAGGCTACGCTGAACAGCCCTACCAGTCGTCCTTTCCAGCCGTTAATCAACCTGGATACGCTCCACCGTCGGGCTATGAACCACCAGCTTCGTCCTATCAGCCACCTGCGTATTAGCCGTCAGTTGGAGTTGTAATTGCTGACGTTTGGTCCTCTATTTCGTCACGCGTTTCTCTGTACACTGTGCAATGATGAACAGTTTTCTCAGTCATTCAATCTCGTTGTCCACGTTCGAAGAAAGCCTGCCTAGAAGTTGTAACCACGAAAGAACTTATCCGATTCTGCCACTCGGTTGTTGTTAAAGTTGGCTTTCCATTTCTTGCGAAGATCAGTGTTGTCGCTGCTGGTTTAGGGTCCTTATCATTGTCGTCGAAACCCAGTATATTGCTTTGTTGTTTGTCATTCGTGCATTTGTTTAGCCCCAGCGGTTCTGAGATGTTGGCATTATCGTTCGTTCGATTGGAAGGCAGCAGCCCTTATGGGGGTGTCTATTGCTCTAGTCCTGTTTATGGTCAATGTTATGTTGCTATTGCCGAATCTGTTTAAGTTGAGATAAATTTGTAGCATTAGTTTCCCGTATTTTACTACAGAAACGCTTCAAGAACAGTGTTACCATTCGTCTTTTAGCTTGTGTGGGCATGGTGCCTTATATCCCGGCGGTAGAATGCTAATGTACTTCTCTAGGCATGTAGCCAGCCATGCGTCGAAAACACATAGATAACGAGCGCATGCGTTTCCAAAGTCTCCTGCAAAGTTCAATGTAACTGTTTTAACGCTGTACACTTAATTACTCAGACAGGTTGGCTTGTTTCCATCTTTTGTCTTCGCACAGAATGCACTGTACGGGAACACAAACGAATCGAATGAATTGCAGTATGCGGTTTGTAGCAATTTTTGAACAGACGTTTCATGATACTTGCAGCAATTGTCTATGTCGTCAACCGGTTCACCCACGTGACCTTTCTGCTTACACCAACATCCGTAGCCGTCGAAACTGTCCAAAGTCCTATTTGTGGTGCACATGATGGCGAGATTCAGGCTGTTCTTCAAAAATGGAACTCTTGGAACTCCTGCAAGCTAGTAAGTTTTTAAGTTAACTTTTGTTTTTCTTCTTCCGGCTTGCTATTTACCTCACGCATGTGCGTGTCAAGAATGGTAGAATCTTTAGCGCGAGAATTCAAATAAAAAATTATGATTGTTTAATTTTCGGAACGCTTCTTTTTATATCAATCTTGATTATGTATAATTGCTCCATACTCTTTCATGCTAATAACTATTTCAACGACTTGGCAGTAGAAAGAGGATTGGAGAACAGAAAAGCGAATATTAATATTGGAATTGTCCGCTTTCTCCTTGTTAGGTAATGCTTAGCGCGGCTAAGGTTCTTCTCTAATGCAGACCATGTTTTCTAATGCAATGAAATAAGCATTGATTTTATCCTGAAAGATCGCGCCGTGAAGCGTGCATTAGTATTGCGTCATCGTCTGTAAGGATCTGTCGTGTAAGACTATTTGACAATTGGTCTAGTAAAACATGTCCATAGGCGCGTGTTGGTCCATAAAATTTGTGTTAAGCGGAAGAATCCACAGACGCAATTGGGTCTGGAGATTCGAACCATGTAAAGTGGTCCTTAAAACACTGCTGTTTCGGTTTTCTCGTTTATTCTTTCTCTAAACTTCCCTCAAGTTCAGTAGTCTTACATTTGGTCACCAAGCGCTTGCACGTAAGTGGGTATGGACTACATCATTGGCGTTATGTTCATTATACTTGTTGATGACTTCAGCTATAACAATTCGGTTTCAGCTTTATCGCCATGAATTTACCCTTCAGCAGCAATGTGGAAATGACGTTTTTCTGTCCCGTAATGAATGACTGAAATCTTATCAAAGTCATGACAAGTCGTATGTCATATATTATCCGTCTGTTTTCTCTGCACATTGCCATTACTCTGCCTTTATAAGGGAATGAAAATGGTAACCAAAAGCGACAAATAACGTCGCGTTGGCTTTTTGTTCCGCAACTACATGGTGGTATGCTCCAGGTTGAGTTGCCAAGTGAAGTGCTATTTTTAGGGTAAAGGCAATGGCTAATTTTGACAAAGCAATAATACAATAATACAGCAAAGCAATTTTGGTTTGAAGGGCAGGAGTCAACGTCAATAATAGCCTGCATTGTCTGTGCTGCGAGGATATTGAGCAGACGAGGGTAAATGTATTTCCATCAGGTAGTAGGCATAGCTTTACGCTGACGCTTAAGCGTAGTCTCAGGTCCTTGTATTAGCACCTTTGTGGCAGGACTAAGTTTCTAAGGCCGGCTGGGATGGTCATTCATGTCCGTGGATTTTCTTACCTACTCCTCATTTCCAGGAGCATTCGGCATGGAGCGGTCGTAGGATTGAACCTTTTAGCGTGGACTAAAGTTGATGGGCCATTTGTCACGCTCACTTAGGTCAGTGGACATGTTTTAGCAGACCAACTGTCGGCTAAAGGTTGTTTGGCACTCTTATTGCAGTCGAAGTCTGCGCGTAAAATTTATTTTGCGTAATTTTCCCAGAACTAGTAGCATGCACTATTCGAAGCTGAGATAACATGTCTTACTGAATGACCATTTTTTGAACGCGTTTGCTAGAATTTCTTCACAACAGGTAATGAGAAGAAATTGGAGTAAGGGCATGTCTCTTTGCGTAAAACATTGAGTCTTTGGCAAAGAATAACCACTACCTTCGTAAGTTCAAGCTATGAGAGAAATGAAAAAATGAGCTATGCTTACTGGTTGCCTAATGCAAATGTTTCTCAGATGAGACTGTTCGTCCGAAATTAATGATAGTACTAGTAAACCGCTTAATGACTTGCTAGTCACAGCAAAGGGACTATATTAGAACATTCAAAAAAGATACGGGAATGGACATGATGGGTTAAATGGGATTGTTTGTCTTTCATTATTTCCTTTTTTCTGCTATATAATTTATCTACGGTGTGCTCTGTTGAAGAAACACTAAACACAGTAGAACCCCTATTATCTGAGCTCCATTCGCCAGAGGATGAATCAGAGTAGCAGTTCAAATTTAGCAATGTGGGCATCCCATGTCGAAAGAAAATGAAAAAAGCAAAAGAGGCTCTTCGGCGGAATTCTAGCGAACATCTTTACTACACACCGTCAGTCCATTGTTCTTCTGCCCAAATCCAGATAATAGAGGTTTCAGGCAGTATATATCAGAGCTTTCGACCTTTCTATGCTTTATGAAAAGCACAGATTTTTCCGCTGAAGACGTGTCCAAAAAGGACCTGAAAGCTTTGGTGTATATTCGCTATTTGTTCAACGGGATACCCCGTAAATAAGTCCTATAGTATGAAAGCTTAGAAACCAGCTACGAGAAGTTACGTGTTTAAAATTCTTTCTCCTACCACTAATACATGTTCATCACTTAGGGATGACAAGTGGGCATTTGCTTTGTCGACCTGCGGAAAAGTTGGTATTTCTGGTACGGATGGAATAAGTAATGAAGTCTATGATTCACCGGGAAAATGTTGCGCTAAAGGACGACTGTTCCGCAAGATGATTATTTTCCCATTGATTGTTCAAACCATAGACAATCTAATTTTTTCGCTGGCAGATTGTCTGCTGGAGGCTTCGCCATGTACGTCCTATGTGAGATTAAAGTAGAATGGAGTTATTTCCATTCTAGAATAATAATAAGGGATATAAGTTTTCCACAAGTTTTGCCAGACTTTGTGTTTCTTCACTTTCGCCTAGAACAGTGTTTCTGAAGCTGGCGGTCATCGTCACCTCTTTTCAGAGCTCTGAGATCACCAGTGCCCGCCTAATCTGATTGGCGCACACCTCGTGAGTTGATTGGCCTGATGCTATCCCCCACGAGCGAAAAAAGTGGTGGGAAAAGGTGGAGCAGGTGGGCGGTACCCGACAGGACTTCGCCTGCTTCCCCTATCGAGTAACGTCCTTTCCTGTGCCTTTCATTCTGACGTCCAGAGGGCAGTGACACCCCCTTGGTGTTTATCGCCTCTACTGGAGCGTGAAATTGCCCATCAGGGAGTGATGTCGCCCCCTTTGAGAATCACTAGGCTAGAATTTCCTTCTTTGAGTTCATTACTATTAATTACTTTTATTTTTATGAACTGAATCTCGAAAGTCCTTACTTATGCTTTAATTCGATTTCATTCGTTTAGCAGTTGATGCGTGTCTCTCAACTGCATTAAAACGTATTATTCAGATGGCCTGACGGTCTTTATTAGATAAGGCATAATTCTAGTGCTCCCGTATGCGTACCTGACATTCCCGAAAGAAGTTTTGTAAAAGAGTCAGGTAGTACCTTCAGAGATGGCATGTTTTTTTATTTGTTAGCTCACCGTGAGGAAAAGTGATATTCACAACTGATGCTGTGGTGTAATGACGTTTGACTAATTTGAATATTTGCTGTACACTCGAATTGAAGCATAAATGCAACTTTAACTTGTCTAGAGCATTCATAGCGAATTTTGTACGCTTTTTATGGCAGAAAGCATTTTCAGCTCTATTTGAACTTACGTGACTTTTCCGAGTTAAATTGAACGAAATCGCGTCCGTCTACTTCAAATGACCAAATAACCAATCGTTGCTAACCTTTGCAGAATTGCGCAAGAAATGTGAAGAGCATAGCAAACCTTGTCAGTGAATGCATCGTTTGATCGTCAAATTCACCTGGTAGGTTCCATTTCCAGCTTTTAACACAGCAGATGTACCTGTCGTTGAAGCATGAGCAAACTGATAAATTAACCGTCCTCTGACGCTGCGTTGACACTTCTCGCTTTTGACTTTAAATTTGTTTGCTATGCATTGTCTTTCATTCGACTTCTGTACTGCAAATAGAATGATAATTGCTATTGCCTTCGTTTGCTTTTGTAATCTGGATCATTTAAAATATTGTTATAAAGAAAAATTTCGAATATTAAAATCAGTCAAATTGTTTTTGCTAGGATTAATATGGGCACAATATTTACTTTGTTAAATCTTCTCTTGCTATTTGTGGGCGTAATGATGATATCTAGTTTTGTGACATTTTCTAACTAAGCGAGGAAGTCATTGTTTTTGTAAGTATCATACTGCCAGAATAGATTGCCGTTATGTTTTCGCCTTTATGGTTTTTAGTCTTTCTTGGTGACTATATACCATGATTAAAATCCACTGTTTCAGCATTCTATGTTTCCTGTACTTATAGATGATGAATTGGTCAGTTTTTCTTGGTCCCATGGTTAAGCATTTTAACTTTATCTTTACGGTGAGCAATTTGAGAACGCATTTCACTTCCTAACACTATGATGTAATTGTGATAACTTTACAAGGATATGTGATAACTAAACTGTTAAGCGAAACTTTGTTAAAGGAAGGACATCTTATTAGTAATGGTTCGGACTAAGTATTAATATTTATATGATGAATGCAAAACGTATACAGTGTGTTCGTTTCTCTTGATGTATGTTTTTTTATTATTCCAAAAAGTTCAGTGCATTTTGGTTAATAAGCTGGCCATATTCCAATTATGGTATGACTTTTCTTCTACCGAAGTGGGCGTGTCCAATTGAATTCAGCGCTCCTCTTTGCTCAAATGAATTCTGAATGGAAATATGTTTTTTCTTTCCTCAGTGGGCACATACTGCTCAGCTAATGGTGGGCTTTCAGCATCATCAACCTCAACTTTATCAGCAAGGTTTTCTCTAGGTTCTTTCCTGTGTTAAGTCGTTTCTAGCCTTATGATTTTGTGAGCAACCGTCTGTACATCTGGAAAAAGTGTTCGCTTATTTGCCAATGATTTTCACGTGAACAAATATGACAACCCACCGGTAGCGTCAGCCAACCCGACAGAGTAAACGGCTTTTGGTTTCTGCCAATAAGTAATAATTGAGGCGAATATCATCGGGGCTAAAAGTCGATCGCCGCTTTCATGAAAACGTACATTTCCGTATGGGAAAGGACGTTAATTGCTTTGCCAAAGCAAGGCTTGACAGTTGGTTTGAAGAATGCAACAATTCAGTATTGATCAATGACGTAGATTATTGTGGCATGCAGTCATGTGTTATCTTTTTTGCCGCAATCATTTCATTGTACCAATAATAGTGCATGTTTTTCTTGATCTCACACGGCTTTTTCCCGTTCTATTTTTGTGCAAATTACCTGTAACTAAACTAAACAACCGCTCAACCAGTCAATGGACGAGTGGTTTATTAAGTAAGCAACGGTAAGTTGTACTAACGTGTATTCGAAGCTTTCGGAACTGCTCTTGTTCCGTCGTCAGCGAGTTTGGGGACTCCGAAGCGAGCGAGCGAGCGAAAAAACTCCCCAAACTCGCTGACGACGGAACAAGAGCAGTTCCGAAAGCTTCGAATACACGTTAGTACAACTTACCGTTGCTTACTTAATAAACCACTCATCCATTGACTGGTTGAGCGGTTGTTTAGTTTAGTTACAGGTAATTTGCACAAAAATAGAACGGGAAAAAGCCGTGTGAGATCAAGAAAAACATGAACAACCATCCCGTTACAAGACATCCAATATTCAAATAATAGTGCATGGATAAAAATTTCTCCAAACGGCAGTATTAATTAAAGAATTACGAAGAAGATGTAGGTTTGTCTGTCGTTAAGCGACCAGCTGGTTTTGATCTCTCTATTAATGTCTGTAAAGAGCCAGAGAGTATGGCCTCGGTCATACTTATGTACTTGTCTCCTTTAAAAGCTCTTTCCTGTCAATGACAGATGGTTTCACATTATAGTCAGTGGTGAACGAACGCTTTTTCTGTCCTACCTTTAGCATTTATGTAGATTTTATTGCTAGTTAATGAAAGATAAGTTGAACGATGAGGTGAAGTCGTTCCTATTAAAATCTGTTCAGTTCTGCACTCCGCTCCGAATGAGATGTGTCATGTATTCCTTTTAAAGTGTTCCTTTTCTATGGGATATCTGGTAACGCATATGCACGTTCTCATGATTAAATCAAGTTAGGTCCGTTTTATTGATTGCAAAAATCATGGTGAATCTTATGGGCGCACTAGGCGTTGATGGAAGAGTAAGGGACGACGGGATCAAGTGTATCCCGATTCCGCCAAAGTTGTTGCAATCAAGAAAGTGGGTCTAACGTGTTTTAACCATGAAAGCCTTTTTACGCTTGTTTTTCTTTGCAGCGGTGACGTACTCATAATACTATTGACAGTCTTTGTGGTAAAGTCGACTTATTTCCTTTGGTTAGTTTTTACTAATGCACTTTAGTTAACTGGAAGAATATGATGATTTCTTAAATTGATCAAGCAGGTAACCTGTGTATTAATATAAGAAAGTATGCCCTAAATGACAGCGGGATTTCAGCGTCGATGCGTATTTTTTCACATTCCTTCCAGGGAATATGCAGGCATATGAATTAGTAATTTTTTAAGCATCATTTTAAAGTGTTCCTCCATAATACAAGTACTCTTTATTCTTATTGAGTAAGCTGATTTTCAATAATTCAGTTGCTTGCTTTCTTCTGCCTCAATGCAGCAAACAATAGGCCGGAATAACACGAAAGGGAGCTCTTGCTGCAAAATAAACTTTGATTCTCTTTTTATCGGTCGTCGTTCAGCGTTTCCTGGTTGGCTACTTTAAAATAAATACTGTAACTTGAACAGGCGTTGACATGCGACGTTAATTATTCATTCTTTTTGTGGAATGCTTTACCTGTCGGAAGAAAATTTTTTGCAATCTATTTTCTTGCTCAGATGTCTTTAGATGGTAAGCTAAGTGATGCTTTTATGTTTTCGGACATAGGGCATAATTTAATGTGATCATAGATAAGCGGCGTCCAGTGACGTATAGCAGCGTTGGAATAATGATTTACGGTCATTATGCGAAGTTGTAATAAGATTTTCAATTAGTGCATGATTAAGTTCGAAAGATGGAACAATACGGTTGAATGTATGTCTGCACTTGATTTCATTGAATACTGGTGCCTCTTAACAGGTCTAAAGGTTTGTATCACCATACATGCGGTTTTGTGTCACCTATTTTTTGGGTTTCTGAAACTAAACCAAACAGACGAGCGCGTATTAGTGAAATGTCAAGGAACAACTTTTCGTAATTTTCGGGGCCACCATGTTCTCTCACAACCTCCATCGTTGAAGACGGGACAAGATGGTCCTGAAAGCTACGGAAGGTTGTTCTCTGACGTTTCTCTAGTAAGGGCTCTTTCATCCGGTAGCAGAACGCTGGTTTGATTTAGTTTCAGAAGCCTAAGAAACTGGCAACAGAAAGTCGTATGAAGACGCAATATGAGAATTCATTTGACTTCATGTGATACGTTTAACAATAATAGTATTAACGGTATATGAAAAAATCACACTGCAGACTCTAATCACATTATAGTTTTATGCTTTTGAGTGACCTGCTCCTGCTATTATAAGCATGTTCATTTTGGAGCGATTAGGTGCCTCCTAATCGTTGATGTCAGAACAAAAATTCTGCCAACGGTTTGCTTGCACATCTACAAACAGAAGCAGTGCAGCAACACCGTCCGCCTTTCATGCATAGCTGTTAAAACAAGCTAGTATGCCGCACGGCTTCTGTAGGTGCAAGCCGTAAGGGAGAGCAAACAGATTTTGAAATATTTTCGAAGGAAAGCTTTAGGAGCGCTTTTCATATAGGCGTTTGCTCTTCCACCCCTTCATAATGCTTGTACTCATTAACTGTCGTACTGGTGAGACCAAGCCGTTCCAAGGAGCAGAGTTAAGCAATCTTTAAAGTTGAGTTATACCATCATACTGTCGTTATTATACAGTTATAATATTGTACGCTATAACAAGCTCATGGTAGCTAACTTTCGTTTGAAAGGCATGGCTAGTACATTATTATTCATAGCTGTTACGGTTTTTTCTGAACTGCTATCTCTGTCTTGTGTTTGAGAGACTTGTCAGATTCTCAGAATGAAGAATGTCACCATTGTCATGCGAATACGCGCTTCAGAAGGCAGAGTTTTCCCTTAAGTCAGAAAACATCTATGCTTATATTAATATTAATAATTGAGCTATGTTTACTTCATCTGTCACGACGTATTCTAAATAGACAGTGGATATTTGCAGTAGCAACCGCTTTGGAGTAAACCTGTTTACGAAAGGATATATAAAAATGATTTGGTTTTGTTTGTTTTGTTGCAGTCACCGTTTACTACTTGATGTATTTACTGTAAGGAATTGAAATGCTAAAAGAATATGACTCAAGTTTCAGTGCGAACTGTGGTTGCTCATTCCTGCCACATAATATTTCCCGCGCTCTTCACCTTTCATTAATATATGCATAAACAGGGAAGCTATGTCAATTCACTTCTTCTCAAGAATTTCTTACTGCAGGCGCAAGTACGAAGATTTTTGGAAGTTCATTAATGCGGTGGCCTTCGTCGAAAAACCGTACTATGATTTGCATGTATTTAAAATTGCTCAAATACCAGCACATGTGCCTTACCTTCTGCGACTGAAAATCTCTCATGAAAGATTTTTACACGGATGCGCAATCTGGTTACATTCTATGGGTAACTAGAAAGAGCAGCTTCTAAACAGCTCTGAAGTGGTTTCGCATATTTTAAAGTCTGGAAAACTTACTGTTAGTTACCTAAGGTTGAAGCCGAAGAACTCCTGCAACTTGAATAACGTTTCGAAGATAGTCAGCGTAGCTCTTTTAGCATTTACTGCGCAAATTTAAATTGCATATAAACGAAGTCTCAATGCGAAATGCTTTTTACCTAACAGGGAATGCTTTCTTGGAACTACTGAGATCACTGTCTAGTAGTATCCTTCTTAAGTGAGCTGAATGTATTTGACATGACCATTTGTCAAGAGGAAGGACTGGAGAATGTGATTAATGCTTTGCCAGTTGCTTGATGAAGAAACCCATTAAATTAAGATTCAATTCTTATCTCAGGGAAAAACCACTTAACAAGGCAACATTCATTAATACTGATTAATAGCTCCCGTAGTAGAGCCTCATGAGTTGTACGTAACAAACCGTTAATAAGCACTACGGAGACAGTTCTTTCAAGCGCAACCTTAGAAAGGATGGTTCGCTTTCAGGCTTAAAAGTAAACGCGTTGCCTTGCTAGCTTGCTTGTTAACTTTCTTAACTTTGATTACAGCAATAAGAATGCTTGAAGTTTGCATATTATCTAATTTTCGCTTTCCTATCTTTAGAACCTGCTTTTCTTCATTCATTCTTTGCTGAAAGTAAGGTTTTGGAAAGCAATATAGTTTCATTGATTTATTGAAATGATTGGTTTTTAGTCTGCAACAATGCAATAAAAACTCAGACGCTGAAGGTGGATGGGCCGCTACTTTCAAAAGCATAGAATGTTGTTAATGACCCATTAGTTCAAAAGGAAACCTCTCTAAAGGGCATCCTTATCTACAGAGGAGCCAAGCCACGTTAACGAGCGTGATGCTAGTTAGCAACCATATCGCTACTGATGAAGTAGAGTTCTAGGAAGGTGCGCAGAAGATTATTCAAGCAGATTGCAAGTAGATAGCAAGGAAAGTCACTCATCTATTGACTATGGAAGAAGCTTTTCTCGGAATGTCACATGTTTATTGTCCAATAAAGGGTGCCTTTGCTATACTTGATTATTACTCGTGAACTGTAATTTTAGTCCTGTAAAAACTTGATTGTTCTTCTTTACTTCTGCATCGAGCTGATGGCAACTTCTCCGCCACTAAATGAAAGAACCAGTACGGCGACTTAAACACTTATGGTTAAAAAGGCGCACTAGTTTTAAAGTTCATCTGCCTTCAATGTCAAATAGGCTATTCCAATTATGATTTTCAAGTTTTATGAATGCGCTATTTTTGCGCCCTTTAATAAAGGAATTTAAAGAGCCGTGAATCTTAATATCTTTTAAGAATGGCCACGATGATTTTAACTGTAATGACCAGAGCAAATCCAATGTTCAACTCAACGTGGATTTTATTAACAATAAAATTTTAATCAAATGTACTGTATGAACATGACTTGAAGCACTTACCTACGTTTATGCTTTTTCCATAATTCACAGTAGCCAAACAACTTCTATTAGGCTTAACTAGCCAGTCTTATAGCAAAATAGGAATTACTTGACCTATGCTTGTATTAATAACATTTGGTGAGTATTCACATGTAGGTTTACCAGATGTATTTGGAAATAGTTTATTGAAGGCTCGCAGAATGAGTTCCTTGTCTTTCGTAAAGCTTTTGAGCTGGAGGAGATTGTTAAACAACGTTCGTTATGCACGGGTTAGTACAGACCTGCAGAGTGTGTTGCTCTGGCTGAAAATGAAAGGATCTTCTGCACTAATAAAAAGTTTTCTACCGATTACGGATGACTAACATATGCGTCCAAATAGTTAAATACTGTCTGACAGTTAAAGTGCCATTATGATCTAAATCAGGGATTGTCATGGGGGCGGGCACCGGAAGGCTAAGGGTTATGCTGAATCGTAATTGTTTGACCATGTTCAGTTCAGCCACAGTCAGCGCCGAAAGGTCAATGAACCCTGAAATAAAAGTTACTCGTGGTCGAATCAGTGCTTTAGGTTCTCCAGCGGATCTGTGGAACTAACATTAGAACGCTTGCGATCAAAGTGTCGCGATGAAACGATGCATGCGACATCTGGGAGGCGCTGGTGCGCAGAAGCTATGATCTGAACAGATGCTCTTGTTTTTCAGAAATTCACTGACAGTAGCGGTTGAAGTTCTTTTCCTGAATGCTACAAAGCACCAACTACTTTGGAAACGGCTCAAAAGGTGCGCAGTGTTGAAGATGTCAGATCTGTCACTTTATTGGAAAGGTAATCGTACAACTTTATCAGACTTTTCGATTGTGAGTACTCAATAACGTTTTATTACTGAGATAATGTGGTTTTCTTTTCTCATCAGTTCTTATATATTCTGTAAATTTTTCTCTTGGTGCAACTGTTTATCCAAAGCGAACCGTGTAGAACGAATGCATTTGTGTCAGTCTGTCATTTTTAGAAGTTGAATCTTAGGTAAACAATGGAGAGATGCTTTCGTGAAGATCAGTTCGTGGGACCTATGAACTAAGCTATCTATAGCAACTATGCCATTTTATCAACCGACTTGCAATGAGAGCACATTGGATGAACTACTGGCGGAAGAAATTCTAGAGGAACCAGTGCACATTATTCTCATCAGCGTTGGAATTATCGCTTTTCTTGGAAATGCATTGCTTTTTGTGACAATTGTGCTTAAAAAGCGAATCTCAGGAAGAGATAAGTTTTGCATTGGTAAGTTGCATTGTATGGGATAAATGAGTTTATATTTAAGTTTTTCATGTAAGTAAAAAATACTGTATCAATAACTTCGTTTGCATAAGTACAGTTTAACTTTACTGTCTGAATTGCGTAATTTGTCATGAGCACTTAGTAAGCTTTTCGCAACTCTATGTTGAAGCGAGTTTATTCCAAGGATACGCTTCCTTTATTGGATTGGTTAACGCCTTTCATCAGCCCCTTTCTACGGACAATTAATTCCATTACCTACACGATTTCTTCAAGGACTGATGACCAGTGATAAAAGTAGAAGGCATAGTATCTGAATCTTTCCAGCCTGCTTCCTCAATGTTTGCTGAAATAACTTTGAACTGTTCTAGGTTTTTGCTTCGGCAGCATGCTTCTAGCAATCAGCTACGTTTTGGAGTATGGCCGTATGCTGACGTTTCACGAGTCTGTTTCTTGTATAACGATTCTTCAGTGCAATAAACTGGCATTATACCCGACGGTTCACACATGTGGAACAATGGTCGTCTCCGTTTCTATCCTTGTCATGGCAGTTCAGATGTTGGTTGCTGCTACCTACATGAACGTATTAGTAATAGAACGTTACTTGGTGAAAGTTTACCTTGTTCTATGCACACTGTCAAGTTTGGCCGTAGTAATAGGGCTTTGGGTGTACGCTTGGATGAATCAAAATGAAGTAATGCCTTCATTCTGCTATTTCTATGACGCAGTTTCTTATTTTGGGTTTTGCCTTGCCTTGTTCTGCGTTATTACGTTTAAGGTGACATTGATTTTATATTTTGCTGCTTGTTTCATGCTTAGAAAGCGAAAATCTGCCATCTCCAGTGAATTGCACGCAATTCAATTGCGCCGTCAGTTTAAATATGTCAAGCAGTTTGTGCTTGAAACTGCTTGTACCACTTTATTTCAATACGTGCCAAATTTGCTTGACATTTGCCATATAGCTGGGCTTCTCGATGATGTTCCAGATTTGGCGTACTGCTCAGAAATTATAGGCCTCATTCTGTATGCTCTGTTATGTCTTATGTGTGATCGCGAAAGGCGAGTTACCTTAGTTCACTTTTCAAAATTCGTTAGGACTGGCAGCTGGAAGGCCAGCGTTCGTTTTGTAACCAGCAGAACCGCTGTTCATAGCGCCACTTGGGCATAAGAAGAACGCATATATTCTTTGTGTTTGCTCTCCTTTGTGTACGTGTTTATGAACTTGCTTTGGATGAAATGCTATTACTTGTTTGCGAATTTTTCAAAGAAGTCAAATTAAAACAATAGTGCATGCATTAGGTATTACACGTCCAAAAACCTTCAGCAAGAAATTGAAAACCAAGCCTTTCGCTGCGCTCAGGGCAGATGAGCAGGAAGACATAGTTGAAATAAAACAATGCCTGCTAATTTGAGTTCCAGTGAAGGAAAACTGGAAAATCTTTTAGCAGTTCTCAAAAATTGTTTGTTTTCATTGCTTTCATGAGTTTTTACAGAAGAATATTGCCTGTTCCAACTTTGATTTCACACGGAAGTTTCAGGGCTGACTATCTCCTTTCTTCAGCGTGAAAATCCCAGTCGAAGGATCGTGATTTCCACACTAAGTAGTGGACAGCATCTTTTCTGGAAGCTTCGCGTAAAATAAACCCTTGGGTGGGCGTTTGTTCACAAAACAGTCGTGAAACTTTATGCTCCCGTAATAAAAAGCTATATTCTCATTGCTTTTATTTATTAATAATATAGGTTGTTTGTTGTGTAAGTATGAACTAACCTTGGATGCCAAACGTTCATTCAAGCGCTAAGAATGAAAGCTGAGCGTTGTAGCACTTCTAATCTTAACAGCTTTAATGACAACTGGTGCATGATTTGTAATCACGCTTGACCGTCCAGTCGTGCGAAAGGAATAATGGAGCAGAAGAAAACTAAGTTCGAGAAATTGCAAAAATAAAGATAATTCAAGAGCTCACTGGAGCGATTTCCATGCGATTTAGATTTTGCGCTAAGAGTAAATGTTGGGCTTCAGCGAGCTATTGCTTAAGGAAGTGTTTCAGCACTATCAGCACCCGGAGTTCACGTTCTACTTACATTTCACCACAGCATCGCTTTGAAGAAAATACTATCAGAACTTCGGATAACAGAGTCATGACATAGCACCTAACGTAATGAAATAAGCACTGCTGGTGTTTGCAGATTACGGGCGACAAGTTACAGTTGTAAACTTCATTTCAGGCATCAGAAATTAAAAGCTATGCCCATTTTTCTTTCATACTGGTCAGCGCCAGCAAGACACAGTTCATCAGGCTTATTCAAACTCGCTAACTTTTACCTCTCTCCAGATTTCTTAAATAAAAAGGTCTGTTCTATTTTTCTGAGAAGCGGCTTTTGTAACTCTCACGTGGAAATTATTTGAGGAAGTGGTATTCCAGTACCGCTGAGGATTTAATGTTTTCTTCCTTGACTCTGATAGAGTACAGTTACCGTTTTCTACTTTACGACTGAGTGCTCTGCCACTTGGATGGTTGCTCGCATCAAGGAAGTGAGTCAAGTTAACCACATGTCCTTTAGATTTTGTGAATTAAAGATTTTCTTGTCTCACCAATGTATGACCACGAATCGATCACGGTTGATTTCGTGTCGAAATGGACTTTTGACTGTGCTATTCCTGATAATGAAGAGCAAATTTAACATCCTTTTGAAGTAAACTGGAAAATGTGAATATCCCACCAAAAACATTCACTCTCTTTAGCTATTGCAAAGTTAATCCCATAGGATAAAAATTTTCATTAACACATTCTTTATATATATGCATTAAGTCTGAATGGATGAACTCTGGATCGTATGCTGTCATTACTTATGATTCCCATTTGAACTGAGTAAATACAGTGTAATGTGACATGCAAGTACCTATAAGAGTACAGTAGTATAAGAGTACGTTAGCTTCATGCAAATCATGGCTTTCAGAACAAAGAAGCCTCAGAAGCGGAACCTATAATCTTTTAGTGGTGGTATAGCTTATTTGATCCAAAAAATGGCACTTCGGCTGCTCAAGAACAAATCTTTTATTTCCATTTTCGTGACAGCAGAAGTGTCGGTTGCGTTTTTCTTGAAACATCGTGGAACAATGGAAAAAATTGACTTATTAATAGAAAAAACCCATTATTCTACAGATTTTGTAAATATCTCAGCAAGAATGGGAGGATACGCACTGCCCATAGGTGATGATTTTGTGAGAAGTACTGCTCTTCAAAATGAAAACAATTTTCGCCAACCAAACAAGAGCATGCCAATTTTACAACTCGAAAGGGGTTTAGTTTTGTTCGATTGCCAATAGTAGCGCCCGCGTTAGGGATTTCCTCTACAATTTCCATTTCATACGGTACTGAGTTGGCAGTAAAAAGGACATTGACGTCATGACTTGCGATTACGTCATCATTCCGTAGACGGAATGAAATACATTCAATTGCACTGCAAAACTCAGAGTTCGCTTTGTCAAAAGACGGCAGATTACCTGTTAAGGGTTTCAAAATACCTTTCAAATAAAATCAGAACTTAAAAGCAACGTGATCGTGACTAAGAACGACTGCTCTGAAAGGAAGCCATCTTGGGCATGGAACTACGTAATGTCAGAAAAATGTTGACATTAGGCAGTTCTACCTTATGATGAATTCCTGTGGCGAATAGAATACCTTTCAGCAGATTGGAGCTAAGGTTAGCCATGATCAAGGAAGAGCAGTCTGCTCGCTATTTATTGACATTATATGATCTCCTAAATTCCCAGTAGCCTGTCAGATAAGGAGAACCCAATTTCCTTCTTAAAATATTCCTTTGAGTAAAGAGAACGCAAAGACAGGAAGTGTTTACATGAGCAGTCAGGCTCGAATACGTTAAACAGGCCTATCGTGACTTCAATTATGGAAACACATGCAACCTTTGTTACGTCTACGAAGGCAATGCGCTTAAACATTAACATTACGCGATTCTTAGCTAATGAAGCTTTCTGGACGTACCATGTTCCGTCATCAAAGCCTATGCTCACTTTTCACAAAAGGATATTTCCAGCCTATGCATTTATTACAGAAAGCTGTATATTCAAACAGCAGGCTTGATGGGCCCACATAATACAGTCTGCCTACACTTCTTCACATGGCTCCTTTCTGTTGGGAAACATTGTGAGGTACGGAATTATTTAACTGATATCTATCCACTACAAATCCCTCTAACAATGGCATTTGCTATTACTTCTCAAGTTTCAGCTCAGTAAAACGAATAAAAAATGCGTTTCCCTCGATGAGACTGAAAAAGGGTTAAGTAATGAGGGAGATCTTTAGTGCAACTGCTAATGATGGAAAATTCTTGCTCAAAAGAGCTTAAACGGACCCTCTGAGCTATCCGATTCTGTCTGTACTATCAGTGTCAGATGGCACTGTTTGCGAGATCCGAAAGGTACTTTCTTGCACGGAATTTTCTCTTGAAACTTTCTATGGGTGGCTTTGGTTCTCTGGCAAAAATGTCCTAAACTTTTCTGGGTTATTTGGATGAGATCATCGTCAGTCAACAAGATGAAGATAGTATGACGCGTCAGAATGCATGATTTATCAATAATCGTAGCACTGTTTGAAGCATAGCAAGCAAGTACGGTGACAAAATCTGTGCATTTCTTGAAAACGAATTTTGGCCTCTCCATGAGCACATACATGTGGAAGGACAGGTATTTACAGCTATGCCATATTGAACATGGACGTAAGAGAAGATTAAAACGCCAAAGGGTGGGCAACTCGCATATATGAGATAAACGGCGCTGTAAAAAGGAGTGAGTTCCTTAAACGTTACAGTCGAATTAATAAAACAATAATAAGTTGAAACGAAAAGTGTGCAAATGAAGGCAAATAAAACTACTGCTCATCGTGATCATAAAAATGAGAGAACCTTGAAAAATACTCGACGTCCCATTGCAAAGACTAGACCTTTTAGCCATTTCTGTGCCCAGCATGCGGAAGTGTCGCTTTTAATCAACCAGAAGCATCAAGTCATGCGAGTGACTGATCATACAACCTATCATCACGCTCTAACTCTGATTTTCAGGCTCATTAAGCATTTTCATTGAATCAATGTAGCACGAAGCTTTTGGATTGACTTAATTGACGTTTATCCGCAGAAAGTGACAGGCTATTTACATGAATGCGTTCATCATAGGCAGCTTTCTGTATGTCCTCATTCGTGGTGGCAAAGCCGTCGCAAAACATGCGTAAACGTTTGCACGCTCTTGAAAATGGGATTAATTTGCTTAGGAAGAGCAAATTGAGCATATTCACTTTTTCCTTAAGTATGAATAACAGTCACCCGAGCAGATTTTACGCAAGCATCCTTCTGGGTGGAAATGATAGCACTGAAAAGCTGAAGAAGGTCTACCTTTATTGATCATTTTACTTAAAGCTTGCTTAAAATAACTCCTTGTGCTAACGCACTGCGTTCCGGAATGAAAATGTGAAGTGGTGAATTGGTTAATACGTAATTGCTTGAAGCGTCTTCAGTGCACAATTTCTCTTCTTTGTTTAGTTCAAAAGGTCACCATATGGTGCATTTCAATTCTCTTGAATAGTGGGTGTTTCGTAATGGTTTTATGAAGCATGTCTGCTTTTTATGGCGACTGGTAATTGCAACTACCTTGTTCTGTACGAAAAAGTAACTGCAACTGTAATTACCTTGTTTCGCATACCAGAAAAGTATGAAGTTTGAATTTCATTTTCAATGACTGTTAACTGACTCAATTTCCTTGGAGCACTTGTATTTATGCGCATTGCGTGCCTTCGTAACATACTTTGAATTCGTAAAGGAATTTCAGCATAGCCAAGTTGCCCGGGCCGCAGATTACTTTCAAACTGGTTTCTTCTTAAAAACACTGCAAGTACCGGGCAATCTCTGTTAACCTTACAATGAATGGGCGCGTATGGCTGACAGTCTGTGCCTGGCGTTGCTTTAAGAAGCAAGTGCAAACAGAACAGAAAGCAGAGGCCCCCAAAACACCATTATTCCGTTTGAACAAAATCCAGTGATAACTTAAAATGAGAAATCATGAAAAACGAACTCTGACAGACAGTTTTAAACAATTAAGCAGCTTCTGCTCTACGTTACTGGATGCAGTTCAGCTTTGTGAAACAACGCTTCCACCTTTTTGATCATATTTAGCCCATTTGTTAAAAGAGCAGTTGTCTCAACGTCATAGGATTTCTGGCATCCCGTCTTCAGTTAAGAAGTTAACGAATTGCAATAATCAGCGACAAAGGAGAAAAGTGGCAACCGTGGGGACATAAGCTGTAAATACTGATCTTGCTTGAGCAGGTAGTTAATTCTTCGATTGGCCCATCTCTCATAAAAGAAGAAGATGAGCCTTAATTCATGCAGTTTTTCAGTCTTTGCAATTCCGTGGATCGAAAGTATGACGTTGGTGCTACTTGTGCAAGTCTCTGACGTCTACATCTTCCTCAAAGTAAGCTGTGAGCATGCATGCACTGAAACCTGCTTCCCTGATTTGCCTTCACGGCATGTGGTTCTCATGATAAGTAGCATGCTGTAAGAACGCTTGAGCTCTGAAAAGAATGCTGTGTAGTCGCAGATGGCTCGTCTGTTTGGTCCATAATTAACTATACCTAGTTTCAGCTCCTGTTCGTTCATTGTCAAGGAAGTGTTCAGCATAGCTCCTGCATTGCTGTTGCGATGTTAGGTTCAGTACACGGTTCCTGGACGAGTGCAGCAAAATGCTCCAAGCGTGCGTGTAAATGAAGCTACCAGTCATCATATGTAACTTCATCACTGCCTGCAGGTTTCTAACTGGATGTTAATCTTGACCATATCGAGTAAGTACTGACAAGATCAGGAATGAAAGTCTTTTTTCTGACTCTTTTTTCACGCTGAATACTGCCTGTTCAGCAAACGGCCAATAGTATTTCGTGAGAAAAAATTCACCACCTCGCCTATCAACTAGGGAAAGCCACTGCCCATAAGTCTTGGAAGTGAAGTGCTAATAGTTATCTGCTGTAAAAAATAGACTCTTTTAAGCTTTCTAACAAATTCTCATAAATGATTTATGATTGGCTGTTTTTCTCAAGCGCTCCATTTCGTTACAAGGTGAATTTCTTTTGAAAATGAAGGCAGCACTTCTGTAGGATGCAGAAGGCAAGTATGTGAAAGCCACTTGTCAACACGAGAAGTGTCAGTTCACGGGCGTATTCGCAATTTATCTTCATGCTAATTTTTGACTCCTTTCCTGCTGTCCACTGTTTCTGAAATGGCTGAAACAAACAAGCAAGCTGACATGTGCTCACGGAGAATTCTGACAGATAGTACCTCCTCTTATACGTAATATCGATGGTATGGTAGATAAGGCATGCAGCATTTGTCATTTAGAATTTCCGTGGTCAGAAATGAGCGATGTCGGAGGAACCCTTCCAAGTACCTTTATCCAAAGAAATCCCACATCTCTGCAGTCAGTTTTAGGATTATTAACACTAGTATCACTGTTTCAAATCCCACATTCAATTCACATCTGTTTCTCCTGTAGCACCTTTCTGGCGGTTTATGAGAAATAATTCAGCGTTCAGGCAGAAGATTAAGGTCCAAACGGAATATGAGATCTTTCAGCCGGAATGATAAGATCAATATCATTGAACTGTAAACCTGCAATAAGTTATGAAGCTAAAAGCGATTGCTCAACATTATACATAAAGCAAACTCGAAATCCGCTTCATTACAGATTCAAGAAATGCTTACTACCCACACAGATAGATTTAATAGTCCTCCTATAAGGGAAAAACGGAAGTAATCAATGGTGCTTCGCTCAAACATAGTCACAGGTCAAGCGATTCTGACTGCTACAATTGCATGGCCTCCTTTCATGGGATCAAACTCTACCAATTGCAATATTATGTCACGACAGTGATTGCACCTAAATGAAAATAAGAGAGCAACTTTTTCCAAGATAATGCCATAATCAACTGCAGACATGAGCGACATGTGGGCAAACTGTCAGCGGTCTAAAGTAGGTATTCATGACATATCCGTTAACAACTTTGAAAGATTATGCAGATTGAGAATGATCCCCGTTTTTAGTCATGAATTAGCTGGCAGCAAAAGCTAAAAAGCGTTCAGACTACTTCGGTACTCTGTAGTTAAATTTACTCAATTTAGTTGCCAGCTTTGTGGTCACCGTTCATTGCAAGCAGTTAGCTTCCCCAACTGAAAACAGCATGTAAAAAGCGTTTAAAGCTGTGGGTAAACTTTGCTTGAATGAAGTGGCCAAAAACGCGTGAACACAGAGAAAAATTATTTTTTACAGTTAAACCTGCGTAAGACAGCTAGCTACAGGAAATTAAAGTATTAGTCGGCATTCGCTGGGTAATTTATTTTAGTTTTCAAACATTCATGGAACAAGCCCACTTTAGGCATTCACTAATTAGTCGTTCTCTCATGGACTCTATGGGGACAAGCAGAGGTGACCGAGTCAGGTCACGCAGTGCGTTGCAGAGAAATTCCAGACCAAACAGCGCAGCTATCTCTTAGCTGGTTGAATTAAGCGAAGCTCTGAACTTCAAGTTTGTGAAGTTTTCCTTTTTGTTGCTTAAATTATGCAGAAAAATTGTTTGAGCAGAGCCTTGGGACGGCGATATTTCTATCGTCAGCGCATTCATAATTTTGAATTCCAGAAAACAAAGCTTTAACTTTACAACCAACCGTCCCAATCGTCGAGAAAAGCAAGAGCTCTTAGCAGATGGTCATTGGCTTTTCCGTTTCACCCGCTCTGCATGTTGAGATCATCGTGTTTGTTTACGTTTGAAAGAACTACGATAAACCGTTGCTGCTGAGCACTTTAAACTAGCTTTCAAAAATTTGAATCAGTGACCTTTCATTCCATATCGCATCTCTGATTGCCATTCTTGCAGCAAATGCTGGCCAGCGCAGGAAGAAGAAAATTAAGATGCACCTGTTGCCAACTATGTTACTGCGGTGACATGCGCAGCTAGGTTAGGAAGAAATATAATTAGAAGTTTATGATTCAGATGATCGTAACTAAGCAGGGTTGATTTTTTAAAAAGCTAAATCCTGAGAGCTTGTGGAGACGGTAAGAGCTTCAAAAAGTGATCTTATTTCCTCCAATAGGTGCAATGCTTTGACATGTCCATTTTGTAGGTCTTTAAGTTTATGGTTTCTTAATTTAGAAACTAATTTTTGCGTTTTATCGAACAGGGTCGGCTTAAACAATGTCATATCTCTTTATGATTTTGTTTGGCGACTATAACTCGCACTGTTGGATTCTTTTGCATACTGATTAATTGAAGAGATGATTGCTGTAAATGCGTCCGTAAAACTTCAATTGATACTTAGGGTATTTGTTGCAAATGTAAATGAAATCATATCGATTAAGTAATAATACCTCTAAATTATTAATGATAAGATTCGTGTTACATAACAGGTGAAAAAAGTTTTAAAGGGGAAAGCATACCTTACTTCTGGGGGAGATGCTAGGCTTCGTTGCTGCTTGAATTAAAAGAACTGTACGTTTAATTTTTGGAAATTGTTTTCAACTTGAACATCAATAAATTATAGGCCGCATACTGACAATTGAAAGAGATACGTCAACTTTCAGTGACAGCATTATTGACGCAAATAACGTGTGCGCAAGGTTTTGAAAATTTTGCAACTTCGCATTAATAACCATTCGTGCACACTGAATGAATTAGTCTACGTTGAGTAAGCGCTCTCCGCTTTGACGCCATGAAGCTTCTTCTCTGACGATCAACAAGTCGTCTGAAGTAAAATGTCTCCGATATCCTATATCATTCGTTTTGCGGACTGCAGGTTATGTTGAGCCATGAAAACTCTGAAGAAGTGTCCTTTTTTCATTAAGAAAAGGTTTATCCTGTGAAATAAACTTTGGGGTGATAGCGTTGGCGTATGCAAAAATGTGGGCAGGTATTTCGCTACAGTGTTTTCCATCGTGCCACAATTTACCATGACGTTGAAAACGGGACATTCCGCGTCCTGAAAGCTCTGCTGTTATTTCTCCGTCTTCTTCTTCTTTTTGTATTCTTATCAATAAAAAGGGCTCTTTGGAGTATGAAAACAGACAGCTAATCCAGTTGAAATTTTTGCTACATATCTTAATCAGTTCTTAGCCTTGTGCCGCACAAATCATAAACAATAATAAGGAAAACAAAAACATACGTGAACTCAGTTTGAGTCAGCATTATTCATTGAAAACTACACAGCTTGCACTAGCAGTGAAGTGTCACATGTCAGGTATAAACAATCACAGCTTATTCTTGGGCGGCAAGGAATTTTCAGCTCGGCTTTACATCTTCAGCTAACCATTATGCACATTGAAAGCATTGATTTCCGTAATTGCCATTGCTATTGAAGCCAGTATTGAACTTAAGCAAGCCTCTGCGGTTCAGAAGAAAAGTCAGCTAACTGCATCACAGCTGAGGACGCGAAGACTTTTAAAGGCACTCAATGCTTAGTGCATTACGCTAGCCAATCTTTGTCTTCTTCTCCATACGGGATCGCGTAGCATGCGGTAGGTAATTAGGCATTTTTGTTGTCTGAACAAAGCAGCAAGAAAGTTGGCTCACGCCGACGCAGTATGGAAACTTTTGCTTGAATGCATCAACAGTTGACATGGCCATAAAGTAGGTCTTAATGGTCAGAGTCAGATGCAAGAGGACGTGATTTTTAACTTAATGACTTGACAGTTTGGTTTCGTGCACCGCAATTTCCACATAGCATCGCTGTCTCATCTGGATATTGGTATGTAAATTAGTTTTTAAAATAATGGGCCAGTGCAGCTTTTCACTGGTTTTAAATAACTTTTATTACCATTCAATGCTAGCTACCGGCAGGTGGAGAAGACTTATAGCTTTTGTTCATTAAACTTTCAGACGCCTATGTTCCTACCTCTGAACGTGTTTGTTGCTCCTGCAACCACAACGGCCTTAAAAGTTATATTCTTAAGATCAGTGTCACATATCTCACTAAAAAACTATCTGGGCTTTTATGAATGCATATATTAATAGTTTCATAACTTCTGCGAGGGAAGAAACAGTCTGTTGAGATTAAAATGAACAGAGCTTCCAGTCCTCAACGGTCTGTTCATTTTAATTTCAGCAAACGGTTTCTTCCCGTAAAGAGATGTGAAATTTCAAGAGAACGTTTAGGAAAACTATTTTTTTCAAAATTTATCAATGGCTTTTCATTCAAATGGTTTTTAGGCAATGGTTATTCAATTGCACTGATTGTTCACTGTTCAGTGTAAACAGAACGTTTTAAACGTAATGAACTGTTTCTGAAAGAAATCGCTATGGCGACGTTTCTAGCATTGCCAGAGTTCTTAACAGATGACGTGCAAATGTAAGCTGAAGGTGATGTAATATGCAGATTGCATATATTATGCACATTACTTTTTCATCTGTTTGGATTGCACCTGCCTTGAGCATGACAAAACGTTTGAATGTATCGTCATATCTCACCATGTGCAAGGACTAGTAAGAATACGGTTCCTTAATTTGGAGGTCTTGGGCTTTTCAGTAAGAATCGACTGATTATAATATTTCTACAACAGGATGTGGCTATCATTAAGGTACTAGCGAGGTTCTCACTTTTAGGGCTCTATCTTCCTTAGTGGTAAAAATAATAAACCGAAAAGTGAGGTTTGCTATTTCTGGCATGAGCTTGTTTCGCAGCTTGTACCCATCTTCAAATACCAAGTTCCTAACCATAAACTCCAGTTCCCTTTTCCATGCCTTCACGTGCTTTATTCACTTGTGAAAGTAGTTCTCTTATATACTGGAACAGATACTGACACTGGCACTGATTTCATTAAAGTAAGTAAATCTGCCCTGTGAATGTTTAAAAACTGACAAACATGAAGACGTGAAGTAAAATGAAGTAAACGTATGCAGCTTGCGTATTACCAGGTAAAACTTTCCGGTTCACTAGGTTCTCCTATAGGCATGCCGACTTGAACTTGAAAGAAGTTATAGTTGATAATCCTTCTTATAAAGCCACTCCTGTCTACCGTGCGTACACATGAAAAACTCAACTGCTTCGTGGTAAGCAGCTTTACAAAGCGAAATCTGATGACGGACCGAAGTTGGTCCGTCATTAGCATAATATAATAAATGCGGATTTATTAGAGGCTATCGACAGATCAGCTTTGAGATGATTAGTCCGGTGACTGTATGTAAATAAACTTTCTTTACAACTTGGATAGCTGCCGTAAAGATCAAATGAAATTGCGCAGCTCAGTTCACAGTCACTCTGCTCACAATAACTACTTTTATCTGACGTGGGTTGGCGGGCCATGAAGATTGATGAACAGCAGTGAGTTATTGAGGAGCAATATACTGATGCAAGGATAAAAAGAACGCACAACCGAAGGCAATAGCCTAAAATAAACTGTGCTCTGAAGCGACTCATATATATGGCCTTCCCTGACCTCAGCCGTGGGCCTTGCCACGGACGTGAACCTGCCGGTCAGGCAAGCCACTTGAGTAGCCATCTTTTATTCAGGCCATCTGTAGGGTTCCTACGCCGATATGGAGATCAGGTTCCCATGTTGCTGCTGAGTTCAAGCTTCCATGCAGTTCTTCAGACTACGTTCGCAGAGGCTGCACTTCGCTCTGCGGTCACTATGAAGCCTGATGAGGCACCCGTCTCTGGCACATCTAAGGAGCAGCAACTGGATGGACACATTTTCTTTAACTTGTAGATTTCGCTCGCAACTATTAATAGAAGTTCATGTTGCCTCAAAAAATCAATGTTTTCTTGAAGGTAGAAAACAAAGCAGTCTTGGTTCATTAATTTTGTATCCCTTTTTTGCATGTTCAGTTCACCGTCAAAGGAACAAAGTATTAATATTTACGGACGAATGGAAACGGTAATTCCAATGAAAAGAATGTTAATAGCTTCTTGAATACGTATACGGCTTTGTGCTTTCCGAAGTTCACTCTGAAACTTGGTTCTGCAACTGCCACTTCAAGGCATGAGCACTAAGCTGTTCATTAATATTTTCCTAATAACTGACGATTATCCACTCACATAATATCGCTCTATAATAGCAGGTGGCTAAAGCACCCGTAAAAACAAGGCAGTAACGGCTTTGATTTTGATGAAACAGTCTTGTCATTACTCAGTATTATTTATATTATCCTGTGTTAAGGAACAGCTTGATACTCACTTCTGCAGAAAACTTTGTAACGTTTCCCAAGCGCAGGGGCCTAAAGTCCGTCTTTCAGTTGAATAAATTGATCAGATAATATCTTACAAGAAAGCTAAGTTAAAACTGAAAATAATCACCAGATGTGGAGCTGTTACTGATGTTGCTCATGTTACCTTTTCAATCGATTAAAAATTACTAATGCCTGTGCTGAGTTGGAAAAGCTTTGCTCCTCGTTTGCTAGGTCTCACTTGTCTCAACAATTGAATGCCATTTGTCTGAACGTTAGATGCTGACCCTTTGGACGGACAAACTTATTGCCTATGTTGCATTGAACTGCACTGCTGCTTTGTCATTTAGTTCTGGTCTTTTTTGAGTTTCTCTATCTATTTGAAAAATGTTGGCATGTGAACATGAGTTAACCGCGAATAGTAAAGTCAACTAACTTCTTGCTTCCTGTGCAAAACTTTTCTTTGATCAAAGGGACGCGTATACAGGCCCTTCATTGCATACCCGTACTGTTAATATTAATACTAATAACTCAGCAGGAACTGATTTCTGATGCGTACGATAAATGAAACAGGGTTAACGGGAAATCTAATTCTAAGAGATAGAAAAATGAACACACATGCATACTAATATCCCTTAAGCGTCTCGACTGCTGTTGCAGTTATGTTTTTTCCAGGGCACTCTAACGGTAGCTTATGCGGTTTTATTAAGAGTCAGCGTTGCTAAATCAGAACGTAGAGCTTAACTTGCGCATATTGGCGTTTAACAGTTGGAAGTTTATTTCAGCTGAAAAAATTATCAAATGGTTTGGCAATGAACGGGTCGACTCAGTTATCCAAGACGGTTGCCAATCTCTCGCAAGAAGTATTGAATCTTACGAACAATGTGACTGCAAAAGAATCTAGCGGTGCAACGTTTGAACAAACTGTTCGCAACTGGATTTTTGTCGTTTCCGGTCTCCTTGCCATTTTTGCCAACTCTACTCTTCTTACCTTGATTTATCGATCAAATGACGTGAAAGCGCGCAACAAGTTTATTGCAGGTAAGTCTATTGCATGCAAGCATACAGTATAAATACGGGAATGCTTTGTTGAATGAACGAGTTATTTCATGTAAACACTTGTTTGTCAGTGATACGGAAGCGATCTTTTCAGGTTACGCTCTAGGTAGTGCAGTACTTGGAGTTGGATATATTGTTGATCATGGACGCCAATTGGAACCAAGCTTCGAATGGCCGGCAAACATGTCGCCTTTGGACTGTATGATCCACTGCTTCAATATTACTCTGTTCAAGACTGGTGACTTATTAGTAGTAATATCAATATTGTACATGTCCATCGATGGCCTAACTGCCATAGTTCCGGGTGTTAATCCATATACTAAAGAAAAAGTGATTAATGGATTGGTATGGTTCACAGGCTTTGTCATTGCACTTGATGTGACGTTTGCTTGGGTCAGCGCTGCGGTAAACAAGACGATACTGCCAATTTGTTACCACCGAGCTATAGTCGGAGAATATAGTTTCCTTATACACTACTGGGGTTTAGTATGTATGGGATATCTAAGTACAATATTCTACGTCATTGCTATCATCATGCTCAAAAGGAGAAAGGCATCAAGCAGTGGAATCAGAGAAATCCAAATGAAGAGAGAATACGAAGTGATGAAACAAATTATCTTGATAATTGGAAACAGTTTTCTCTTGGAAGCAGTGCCTATTTCGTTGGAATTATCCTGTAGCTTCATGCGGTTTAATCCTGCATTTGCCAATTCCATATGGTTACTACAGGCAATTAACTTGTCTATATACGCGATATTTCGAATTCTCAAGCATCCTTCATGCCAAGCCTATTTTAAAAAGATCTTAACCTTTCCTAAAAGAAAAACAGTACAGGTCCTTGGCGGCAGTTCTGTTACGAAAGTGGCAAGGAATAGTACTGACAATCGAAATGTCAATCAATCATAATGTTGCAAAATAAAGTGCTGGAAAATTTGCCCTGTTGAACTAGCTCGCTTGCTGTACCATAAATAGTGTGGTTCTCAAGTGGAAATGAATGTTAATCATTTCCTTGCGCAAATAAAACACTTCGTTTTTACATATAAGCAAATTACACACCGTGCAGAAACTTGCTGATAGGATAAAAACTTTTAAAAGTCGCGCCTATAAGCTGGAATAAAGCAAATGCGTTTACAAGGTGGCTATTTCCAATTATTTTGAGATTTTCTTGACAAGTACTTATCATTTAACAGTTTCTTAAGCTGTACAACGCTTCACTGATAGGCCTATGCTAGTACATGTTACGTTCGAGTTAATGATTGAACTTCTCATAACGGGTCTTTGTGTAGTTCTTTCTTCACAAATGGATTGTTCCCGTTGAGCGGTGTAAACGAAATGAAATGGGCGATATGCGAGAAAATCAAAGCTTTCGGAACACGACTATTTCCATCTCTTCAGTGGCAGGGCACAGGTCTATGCCCTGCGGCTAAAAACTAGTTACAAAAATCTATTAAAATAAAAAGTCAATACATAACTGCATGAAAGTTTATTGGAACTGGGTACTTTTAGAGAAAGGCACAGTCACATAACTTCCACTTGCAATAGCTTCATAGAAGCGAGGAAGTGTGTGCTTATTTCACTATGCGGCAGGAACTACTCTGGACAGCAGTAAACGTTCTCTGTAAACGATAATACTCTTGCACTGTTACGAGCCTAGCAACCACTTTCCCGCTAGCATCTCGTTGGCAGCTAAACATTCTGTCGTCACCATATTTAGCGCATTGGCCAACGGCAAGGGTTCTTCTTCCTTGGTCCAAGTTGGCAACGCATTCGATAATCTCTGCTCTAACGCTTCTCTCATTACCAGTGCATTTCAGCTTATAGCTCAGTGAATGAATTGGAAGAGTGTACCACGTGTCTCCAAAGGCAAACTCTCTTACAACTCCTAATTCTTTTGCAACGCAACCAGCGAATACAATAGATACTCCTTCGGCTGTTTCTTTGCAATATAAAAGGACATCTTCATCGCGATACCTCTCGCCTGCGTCAACTCGTTCACCTTTACTTGTTACGCAGCCCATAACTTCAGCTTTTATGCCACCTTTGCCATATCTTGAACATTTGTACCAAAACTTGTCGAAACTTATTATCTGATGAACAGGGACTTGTTGACCATTAATTATGCAACCAACCGCTTTTTGGACAACGGTAGTTCCTTGCTTCATGCAAATGAATGTAAATGATCTTCGGGTAAATGTTTCCCCAATGGCAGCAACGGCATGGCCATCTCCGATACAGCCGGTGATTTCCAGGCCAATAGCTCCTGTTTGTTGCCGGCATGTGTACACGAAGAAACCCTTTGGCCTGCTTTCCCCTTTCTCCACTGGCTTTCCGTCCAAGATACATTTAACGGGTACCAATTTGACTGCCGTATCATTTACTTTCTCGCATCGAAGAACAAAGTAAGTGGATTGATATGTTTGCCCAAAAAGTATACTTTCACCAGAATCAAGAGTGCATCCAATTGCTACCGTTCTCACTTTCTTTTCGTATTTCCAGAATACTCGTTCGATTTCAATTTTTGAATAGCTGTAATAGTAACTGCTGCTGCTTTTTACGCACACCTTGCTTTGGTCGCAGAGAATGATCGTGGCTTGCAGGCAGCCTATGGCGAGAAGTAATGCTGACGACCACTGCATTCTGACTCTTTTGGACTCAGGAAATTGGATGCACAATGTTCGATTGCAAGCTGTGGTTGCCTTTATAAAGGAAAACTGATGTGACGAGTTGGTAGTGTTTTGTGCTCTGCGTAGGATGAGCAATGTTTAAAAATCATTGCTTAACAACTGAAAAATTAAGAGGTTGTATTTCGTTCTGTTTGCTCAGTTGCTGCTGAGGAGAATGAGAATTTTGAATTCGTATTGCTTTTCCATTTTCATAGCTGTCGTTCGGCTTCATTTGTTATTTTACCAAGTGTCACTGGCTTAGTTGCAAATTGTATGCCGTCTTTCCATTCGAGACATTACATTCAAATATTCGTTTTCCAATGTTACTACTAAAACATGTTAGGCAGCAAAACTTGGTTCCTATATTTGAAATTGCCATACGTAGTTGTTAACCTGCACCTGTCAACTTAACAATCAGGTTGATTTCATTCATGAACTTCTGCTCAGCTTCCTTATTGTCGCTCTTTATTACTCCTACGTTCACGTATTTTCATATTATTTGCATTGCGTATATGACATAATCTCCGACATATTTGCGCGCTGTATCTATCGTTTCAGTAAGGACGCGTTTGTATGACTGACTGCAACGCCTATCGCCATGCAGTGAACGCGAACGGAAAAGCAAAGCCGCATATGTGATTTGAAAGATTGACTGAACGAACTAAATGAATGATTTCTGTGAGATGCTCAACATTCTCTCGACCAAACCTATATCAGAGTTGTAGCTTATTGCAATGGAAAGGACAAATACCGTTCTTCGATAGTATGCATATATTCAAAGATAGAGTGCTACGTCTATTTTGAAGTCAGTTGCCTCTCGTGAATTGCAGAAGCATTAATGCTTATAATATCTTTGATTGCGAGCAGTTACGCTGTTTGAGATGGCTTTGCTGTTCTGCTGGCTTGACTGACTCACTAGAAAACACGTACCCCACCAAACATGCTTCTGAATTGCGAAGAAGTATCTGTATGCAATGAATGCAGGCAGCGATTTCAATTAATCTACCAGAGTAAAGTAATGAGGAAAAGGGAATGAACGTTTTAACGGCGAGTTCAGTTAATATTTACTACTAACAGAAAACGTTTGAAGTTGCAGAATATTTGTTCTCGCATCTTTTAAGGTGGGCATTGTTTCACGAGTATATTGACATACGGATAATCTTTTCTGAGAAAGATACGATTTTTGACATCACCTTTCGAAACAGTTCATTGTCACTGATATTGTTATATAGTTTAGAAGTGAATTGCTCAAACACGCTATAATCTCTTTAAAGCTTTTGGCGGTAGTAAATTTCAATTTCGCTTTTCGCTTTCAAGGTACACGTCGGCATTTCTGATAGGCTGATCTTCCCATTTAATATTCATAGCAACAATGTTAGTGCGTCGGGTTTCAAAGCTTTGTCTCTACTAATGCTGTTTCAGTCAAATACTTCAGTCCACATGATGAGTGAAGGGGCAATGATCAGCGCAAAGAAGACTACTGCTGCGCACGGCTGTGCTCATTGTTATCAACTTGGCAGAACTGCAGTTGTGGGTTGTACTGAAACATATCACAAGAACTAACACAACGTGTAGGGTTAAGCCAAACTAATGGGTTTCCTTGAAGTTAATCTGACCATACTGAAACTTTCTTCTGCGCCAAAGTACAGGTCAGAACAACCTGTAATGCTTCGTTAAGCCGTCAGGACAAAAGACATCGACTTGCCTTAATGTTAACGGAAAATAAGCTATTTCAATGGTCATGATTCATGTTCATTTTGCCGTAAAACCAGAAACATCCTGCTTTCATTGGAGTACAATGTTTGAGGGTATAGAAAAGGTATTCGGCCAGCATTGGTCAGTGCTAAGATAAGAAACAAATCGCAGTGGGCAACTCATATTTAATCAGCGGAGCTTTGGATAATTGCATTCTCCACATTCGGCGTAGTGTGAGAATGAACTCTTCAGAGCACATGACGACTTTGTCAAGTAAAAAAAACGGATACATATAACTTTGTCGACGGATACATATAAGCCTCATATTAGCGTTGCGTCTTCACGTTTACGAAGACAGTAGCCGCCTGCGCCTTGGGGACTACCGTCGTTGAATGAGGAGCTGGTCGACACTTAAGCAAGTGTGCTCAGGGTAGCAACCAGAGTTAGTGCAAAAGCTCTATTATTGACTAACTACGGAAGGCAACGACACTAACTTTCGGGGGCACGTCGGCAGAAACTTCTACTATAGCAAATTGGTAGTCAGGTCTAGTGACACCCTGTGTATCATTTATGAAAAGTCTGTAGGGCGACGTAACAATTAGCAACCGCTACATTTCCAAAATCATGATTTATGTAATAAGCACCGTATGTAACACTTTGTCTTGTAAAATGATGTTACGATATGCATCAGCCGAGTTATCAATGGCATTCAGATAATAAAAACACTGATCGAAAGAGGATTAATCTTTATCTTTGGTCATTCCGTTAAGAGCTAATAAATTCGCCAAGGAAATGTTGACTTCAACCATTCTGCACCGGCAAATATGCCACAGTATCGCGACCTGAAGAGTAAAAACCTAACACTTGCAGAAGAAGACAATAGCATTCAAAACCAGGAAACAAAATCATTAGAATGTATCTTTACTACGAGTGCTTAAAGCTAATGCAGTAGTTGATCTGATCCGTCAGCCGGAATGTTCAGGATCAAAGCTATTTTCTCTTTTGGAATATGCGGGGTGTCCCATAAACCTTTCCTCTTTTCTTTGACACTGTTATGCTTGCGGCTATTTGTGGCAGATATTCAATGCAACCAGAAAGACTGAGCGACTAGTAGCAACAAATTAATATAAATGCACCAAGCGGAACGACCTGCTACAGGTTAAACTTAGAAGGAAGTAAAAACTTTATCAGTGCACTTGCCTTTCGTCGTGTGTTACTTTGTTTAATTTAGATTCTATTCGCTTGTTCCCTACAGCGGCAAGACTGTAGAAACGTACCTGCTTATTGGTTACGGTAGGTCTAGCCTCCCTTCATTAAGCTGTAAGGAGGCATGTTACAAGCTGGTGACCGTGTGTGATCAAGCGGCAACTCTATGATGACGCCTTCTAGCTGTGTGCCGACGAAAAAGGACATAACACACGTGACTACGAAGTTCAGCGACCCATCCGTCAACGTCCACTGAATGAAGACTTTGTATTCATCTGGCTCTAACCGACAGCAAAATGGGTACAACTGCTCCTGTGACAATTACTGCGCAGGAAATCTACGCCAACGATATGAAAGCCTTTACGGCGTGCGCGTGCTTGGCAATGGACGCGTAGCGTATACAGGGCACCCTTGATATTCAGACACCGAACCAACAGCGTCTGTCCAATAAAAACTTTGCAAGACATTTAACTGACGCACACCAGCAGCTGAACAGGGTCAGTCACACTGTGGACAATGACTCCCTGCGAAATCAGCGCCAACCGCAGGAGTAATCAGGTACAACTGTGTAGCGGTTTGGGATCACTATCATTGCTTATCACCCGTCAGCTGTGAAGCGCGAACCTGAGCGCCGCTGGACAGGGGGACGGTAGATGGAAAGGTTGGTTGGTTGCGTGGCACCGCGGTGTCTCGCACTCTGTTACTGTCGCTCTGGGTTTTTGGAATAAAGGTGATGCTCGTGTCTCTGTGTTGCTACCTCGCTCCGCCACAACCGAGAGAATGAAGGTGAATTACTATGGTACAGGACACAGGCAACAAGGCATTTCCATCGGTCAAAATTTTTCACGAGGGAGCAGTTTCGGTCAGTCGCTGAGACGTAGGCACACAGACAATGATATTCTCGTCCCAGCAGACTATCAGTCGGATAGAAACAAATACTACTTTTTTTATGGTGACGTCAAACACAACGTGTCCTGGTGCGCCACCCGCGACACAAAAGGACACAGATCATGATATTCTCGTTCCAGCAGACTATCGGTCTGCTAGAAAGAAATACTATTTCTTTTATGGTGACGTCAAACAACGTGTCCTGGTGCGCCACCCGCGACACAAAAGGACACAGGCGATGATATTTTCCCAACAGAATATCAGTCTGCAGGGAAGAAATACTATTTCTTCTATGGTGACGTCAAACACTACGTGCCTTGATGCGCCACCCGCGGCAGAAGAGAACACGGACGATGATATTTTCCCAACAGGATATCAGTCGGCTCCAGAAGAATACTATTTCTTCTATGGAGACGTCAATCGCTCTGTGCCCTGGTACGCTACGTGCGACAGGAGATTCGAGACACCCTTAAAGCCAAGACACTTTTACAACGAACGATTATGTAAATATATCAATGGAATACTGCTCGCAACGGTCCAAAAGAATGAGTCAAAACAGTGGACGGCGACAGACGAATGCAATAGCAAAAGGATAAGATAAACTCAAGCGGACGAAAGAAGAGGAACTCTATCACAGCAGTTTCACCTTCTGGAAACAAGTTATGCAGCAGCGTCATCGCTGGAGCACGGCCTGATGAATCATTGGCGGCATTCAGCGGTTTAGGTCTCTATTCCCCATCGTAACCAACAAGCAGCTACCTTTCCATAATCTTGGCCGAGTCGCTACATTCCCTAAATTATGTCTTTCATCTGCTGAGCACAACAACTCGAGGTTGTTGGCACCACATGACTGTCGACTTAGGATGACCCATAGCACGATATGACTATATATGGCTGAGGCTGTGTGATTGGCGGATCCGCCAGGAGGTCGTGTACTCCGGTAGAGTCACTGTCGCTGTTTTTGTACACTATACCACGTTTACCAAGTTATTCTTTCAATAAAAGATATATACCTGTCGTTTGTCGTCGCAAGAAGCCCTGCTGCAACAGTTACACACTTCCCTTCTTTTCTTTTGCCTTTTTTCTTCACGCCTTTCTGTTTTCTTATCTTACACTGCTTTTGTTTTGGGTTATATTAGGTATTTCGATTTATTTTCCCTCCTTAGTGCTTTTCATTCATTCCTCCATAATTTGCTTTTATTAACCCTGTTTCGGTTATTTCAGAAGAGCGAACGTCTTAAATGCAACTGCTTCTTTATTTAAACTTAAACTTTAGAAGTTCCACTTTATATAGTGCCTTTCTTGTCTCCCTCGCGTGTCACTGTTAGTCATTTTGCTTGCGCTCAAGACGGGGTGCGGATATCCCCGGAAGCTCGACTCATCGCAACTAAACTTCTGCAAAGGACCCAAAGAAGCCGTAAATTAAACTTACACGCGTACAAGCAATGAAATTATATGGACCCGTGTTGGAACACTTTGCGTACAATCACGTAAGCGATACGATGATGCTTTTCAAGTTCACACGTTAACATAGACAAGGCAACCATCACAACTTCGAGCAAATACCCATGTTACACAGGCGTCACATTCATGAGCGAACGTGCTACATTTCAGCTGGCTGGGCACAGTCCACAAAATGTCATGGGCAACGTTTCCATATGCAATGTCATTGTCAAACGGTCTAAAGTTCCGGATTCTGGAGCATTTGACGTAATGGACAACCTACTGTACGTACGTACACCGTAGTAAGAGTTAAAGGAGCGCAGATGCTGGAGCGAACGTGACCTGCTGGGATTTCTTAAAGAGGAACGGAATACGTTAACAGGAGAACCCTAATGACGCGCCATAGCTCCTTTGACGGTGTAATAAGAAGAAAGCCACAAATGCGGATATTGAAAGTTTACTGCATTCATCGTACACATGAGAAATGAGAAAGCACAACAAAACGGAACTATGCTCACTGCAGTAAGCGGCGCCTATTGCTCTCGATAGCGGTAAACGTCTCATCGGTATGCGTCTACTCTTCTGCCGTTATCAGCCGAGCAATGAACACTTTTTGAGCTTGCCGTCTGTCGGCAAGTAAACATTCGGTTAATCACCATATGTAGCGCACTGGCTAGCGGCAATAGCTTCTCTTTCTTGGTCCAAGTTGGTGACGCCTTCAACGAACGATTTTTCGTGTAAACGTCTCCCCGATGATGGCGTGAGCACTTTTATCTCCTACAATGCAGCCTGTTCAACTATGAAAAGATTGTTATTGACATATCTTTCTGGGCACAGCTTGTTGCCTTTTCAACGTCCATATGTGGAAGTTCACGGTGAAGATGAGACAAGACGTATTCCAAAATCTTCTTCAATGGAAATCGCGCAGTAGTTGAATGATTTGCACCCGCGCATGCCAATATAGGGGTGGCCCTGTGCAGCCAATACACAGGACTATATATTCGATAACCAATAGTTCCAACAATCAGCTTCAAGGCATGTTAACGAGAGCGAAGTGGCTTTTTATTTTTTCTAATGCTTCGATGCAACTAATTCTTTACACGAGGAGTCCTTAGTTGTCCTTCAGAACGATGAAAAACTACAGCCTCGCCGTTGACCAGATTTCATAATTCTTTGAGGAAAGTGGTCCAAAATCTGCGCTCTGTATGAAATGTCGTGACTGTCACCTACAATACCAAATATGCTTTGTGCATGAATGATTAACTTCTACTAATTACTTAAGGTTGGCCGCTGAAATGATCCAATGAATCTTATTGCAAAGTTATTACTAATATGGTCAGAGAAAATGTCATTAGCTCTTAAAAATGTTATTCCTCACTGCTGTCTCTAGTAATTCATATAGCAATGATAATAAGCTGTTGAGGCAGACATAAGCTGGTCAAGCTTTGTTCCATGACCATTGACCTACTGCAACTTCAAAACTATTCTGCTGTTTAGTTGAACTTAACATTGAGGCCTTTCGTGCCATAACGTTTTAGGGCATGTAGTCTGGCAAGCTGTTTTCCTTGGATAAGAGGAGCAGATAAGACTGTGTGTCAACTTCTTTTTGAAATATATGGATCGATAAAATTTAATCTACTAGCTTTCATGGCTGCCTGACATGCAAAGCAGGAAATTTCTGTTTGCCATGCTTATGGACAAATCGCTAAAAAGTTTACCTTGGATTGTATCAACTCTGAACTTAATTTGATCTTTCTCAAGGTAACCGCAAGTAAAGATATTGCTATTTTGTTTAGTAGCCATAAATTAAAATTCTCACGCAGCTTGACCTGAACTAAGCTTCGACGACGCATTGACTGCGAGAGCCCATTGCAAATGCAGAAATGGCCAACGCGCCTGGAAGAAATGGCTCCAACACTACGTCGCTTATTTATCTCATCGTTATTGTCTTGACAGGATTTCCAATTGGTTACCACATTGCTGCTTTGTCAGGAGCGATGCTTATTGTTCGAGAGCAGTTTCAACTTAGCAATCAATGGCAAGAAGTAAGAAATGCTATTTTTACATGAACTCCAATTATTAACACAAGTTATGATCGCAAGGCACAAATATTTTTTTTTACTGAGGAAATCCTTAAACTGGAAAGAGAATTTGAATTGTTTCTTTGAATTTTCGTGGTGTGCCAATGAACTGCTGATCTGTGATTCCATTGCAAATTGTTTCGTTGCAGCTGCTGGTAAGTTCAACCGTGTTTGCTGCCGCTCCCACTTGCTTGTTTACTGGGCGGCTCAGTGATGCTCTCGGAAGGAAGAAGACAATGCTCCTTTCTTGGATCTTTTTCGCTATAGGGGCTATAGCATGTTCTGCGGCAAACACAAAATATGTGCTTCTTGCTGGAAGAATACTGCTGGGAATAGGATTAGGTATGTTTCATTGCAGTATGCTGGATCGTAATAAATTTCTTATGTATGTGCGAAAAGGTTAAAATAGTTTCTACCATGAACGGGCTTGGATCAGTAGTTAAACAGAGAAAACTTATGGCTATGAGAAATACTAATAGCAAGCAAGCAAAGCCATTTGACACCATAGCTCGTATGGATATGTCGGCTTAGCTGCAGCGTTGAGGAGTATTGGCCCTATTTTTTGCGTCAAACTGTATTTCTGTGCATTTAAGCAGCACAGCGAAGTCACTGATAAGTAGGGAGAAATGTCAGGACTTTTGGAAGAGAAATGTTTTGATCTCACTAACAACGTGTCTATTCCAGAAACTGTAATTTTTATGGGCGTTATAAAGAATAAACAAAAAGAAAGGTATGCTCTCTGATTGCAAAAGACAGTTTCATGAAATATTATTCTGTTCATATTAATAGTAAGGTCATAACATTAATAATTCTTAACAGTGCGGATCAGTGGATAACGTTCGTCAAGTCTTTTGTGCCACGTTAAACATGGTTCACAGGTATTTCCTGCGCTGCAATTCCTCCCTATTTGACTGAAATGACGAGGGCACATCTGCGTGGGATTATACTAAATCTCTTCCCCCTTTTGATGACAATTGGGGAATGGTTAGCTGGAGCATTTGCCGCTGCTTTCAGCTATATTGAAAACACAAATACAAACTGGAGGTTTGAGTATTATTTTTACTCTTTTCTTACATTTAGCAAAAATTTATTTTTAGGCTCATGCTTTCCGCAGGATCGTTTCCAATTGTCTTTCAACTCTTTTGCTACCCTTTCATCCCTGAAAGTCCTCGATGGCTTGCTTCAAAGAACAAAATATGCGACCCCTATTCGACTCGAGCTTCAGTACGCGGTGACCTTGAGACGAACACAAGTTTATCGAACATTAATCAGGTAGCTGATCAATGTCAGGATGAACAATCATGCAGCGTCAATAGGAAAGGTAAACCTGCAACAGGTTCTCATCCACTGCGTATTCAAGCTTAAAAATTCACTTCAAAACTGCCAAAAAAGTATTGATGCTACAATCTGGAAATGTACTTGCTAGTCTATGTCTTTCTTCTTGCTTACACATGTTTGTGGTTTTAGAAGGTAAGAAGAAGATTGCAGAAACCAGGTGAGACAACATGACCTGGGCTTCCTTTCAATAATTAAGATCAACTTTCCATGGAGAAAGAGTTATTGCAGTAGCTACAACTAATAGTTTTGTTAATTAATACATTCTTTTTATTGTAAGTCCGTTTAATGCTAATATGTTAAACTGTCATGCTCCAACTCCGTCATGAAAACCTGCGCATCCTTTATGAGGTTACCTACGTTCTGTGATACACATTCTTTATCTATTGTTTCATATTTTGGTATGTTCTTGATAGCTTTGATTATTTTAACTCTATATGTCTGATTTCTGAAATATAGAAGAGCTCAGCTCTCAAGCCTTCGAATTTTATGAAGTCACTTTGCGTGTCCGTTAAGCGTTGTACCTCTTGTGGATAAAATGTGATAAAAAGTATAAAAGGACCTTCCAGAATAGGCCTTCAGCGTTGTAATGAACTTATGTAACGATTCTTTATAAAGTGTATTTTTTGGTGCACATCAACATTTAACCTACGATAAATTGATGTACATTTAAAAGCGTCTTCAAGAAACAAAATTCACAAGGAATTAAGTGAGAGCAAAAAGAATTCATAAAAAAGACACGTATTCGATTATCTTTAACAACTCTCGATCCCATTTGGCTCATATAATCGAGACACTACTATAATCAACATTTTACACCACTTTCCTTTTGCCGTCATAGGAATTTCCTATAATTGAACTTTAGGGTTGCGTAAAGTAATTTCAAGCTGAGGAGACTTGCAAACGAAAATCTAACTCGCAGTACTGTTCAAACAGCCAGAAAAAGACTATGCGAATCTTCAAATATATTTCGTTTCAGGAAATGGCTTCATTGCATTGCTAAAGAACAGGGAAGGCAGAAAAGCACTGCTATTAGGCTGTTCACTGCAATTAATTCAGCAACTGTCAGGTGTGGCATGTGTGCTGTAAGTTGTGCTTAGAAGGATGTATTCTTTGAAAAAATCTCTTACACAGATTCTATTCTGGTTCCATTGCAAAAATGAGCGGAGTTAAAGATAATACGATTGCCATGTGGTTCGGTTCTTTGCCTGCCATGACTAATTTCATCGGAACAGCAATCGGCACCTATCTAGTCGAAAAAGTGGGCCGACGGAGCACAGTCATTTGGAGTACAGCAGGTATGAGAAACGTGATTGTATTCAGTCTAACGGCAGTGTTTAGCATCTTCCGCTGGTGTGTTTGTCATGGGAATCGGGTTTTCCTTGATTGCGAGCACTTCTATGCCTGCAGGCTATGATGAAGGGCTTTTCTTAAATGGAACATTTATGTCCCTCGCAGCGAATGATAAATGCGCATTGTTAGGGTAAGTGAACTACGCCCCGTCGCAATAGCTTTAGTTTTACGGGTGTGCATAGATGCGATGCATGTTCCTATGAAAGCATCTGCGGTTTCTGCTACCTGCCGCAATCCCAAGACTCGGCTCAAAGTGGCGCTTGCGTCTCAATTTACCGGAAGGGAGAAACAATCAACCCAAATTCTGCGCTTTATGGAAGATGTCTGCTTTCTGAACTTTCAAATTTAAACGTTACAACAAAATCTGGTTTTTTGGAACCATCAGCAGCTTTCGACTATGGATATTGCGCAACTAGCTATTTCTGGATTCCCATAGCCGCGTCGATAGCTTTCCTTTTCGTTTTCGCACTTGGTAAGCATCTGTATTCTTGTCGCTTTCAGAAAAAGTGGCACGTTGCTGTTATGCCCCTTTTAGGCCTTTCAGGGATTCCATGGACAGTAAACGGGTATGCAGTGCAGGCTAACTATTAATACATAACTGCAGAACTATCTTAGAGAAATTTATCCGAACTGGGCTCGGAGCATGGGTAACTCTGCATCATCTTTCGTAAACATCTTTGGATGTCTTGTCACTACACTCACCTTTTTGTCACTTTCAACAGCAATCACTCGTCAGGGTAGGTTACACAGTGAGATGTCCTTAAATTTTACTTATCTATTCAGGCGTTTACTACTTGTATGCTGCGCTGACAGCTTTATCAACTGGCTATCTTTACATGGTATTACCAGAAACAAAGGGCATTGGAATTGATGACATAGAAGTCCTTCTTCAAGGACCATGGATTTACAAGGCAAAGAGACATCGCACAGTAAGAAATGTTGATGAGTAAGGCATATGTGGTCTTACGTGTCGAACACTGAACTCTTTATAATTGCAGGTAACCCTGGAAACAAAGTTCAAACGAAATGGCTTTAATGGGATACTCTATAGTTCCCCTAAGCTTGGAAATTAAACTGCTCTCTAGTCCGCTTTCTCCAGCAACATGATGATTGGCTACAATATTTAGCAGTACTAAGTCTTCCTAGATGATAGTTATCATTTCTAACGTTGCCTTTCGTCTAGTTCCTCAGTAAGGGATCAATGCACGTTATCTGATCAGCGAAACAATTGAGAGTCTTACTTCATGTACGTTAATCGTGGTTTCAAATAAAGCATTTAGGCTCTAACAGGGTAAGCCCGTAGAAAATTACAAAGAATGAAACTTTTTTGGGACTGTTACGAGAAGCTGCCTTTTTCATGAGCCTCACTGGCAAAAATGGAAAGCAGTATATTTTATCAATGGATTTTATTTCGCCTGCAAAAGATGACTTCCCGCCGATAACTGATAATGCGTCCTGACCAACAGTTTATCCTTTCAGAAATAGGGATACTTAAAAAAACATGAACGTTTGATTTCCCACGCGGCAGGATTACCTTCTTCGTTGGAGCTCGAATTGTGCGAAAGTCAGTAGAGCCTGTGGAATACGTCTTCGCGAAAACGGCAAAGTGATCCACTGATTAAACTTTTCAATAATAAAAGAGAACATGCTTTTTCTTTACATGAACCATAGTGCAAGCGCGATGAACTGGAATACAAGTTGCGTATCCAACTCGCGCTGGAAAGCAGCTGAGGTGTAAGTTGCAGTTCAATATCTTCCCCTCTTGAGGCAACAGCTGTTACCTTTCACAATTATTCTACTGCAGGGAATATGTACATGCATTCAGTAAACAGTTCTGTGCAAACAGTGAACATAATCATCCCGTTCTAATGCAGCTAAACGGAGATCAGAATATGGCTTCATGTTTTTGCTGAATCACTTGGCGCTCTTAGGACAGTTGCTTTACCTTTCCCGGACAAATAACATTATTTGTCCCGGACTGCTAAAAATTGTTACAGACTGCTATCATCTTGAAGAATAACATGCAGCACTTGGCGACATTAATTTTACCCAATCAGCAGGACAAAGTTTTCAAAGTAGGTGACCTGAAACTATCCATTAAGCGTATAAAACTCCCAATTATTCAATGCCAAAGTCAAGGATGTGCGAGTGGAGAAAGTGCAGCCAGTAAAATTAATTCAAAAGTGAAAAATTTCTATCGATAGGTGCCTGCAACCAACAGCCGAGACGTATACATGAATTTGCCGCGCCTTCAGTTTTCAGGCCAAAACATGAGGCAAAACAACAACGAGACTGAACTTGAATACCGCAGGCGGTCGAACAAAAATGCTCGCATAATCAATACGAAGGAGAGGATTCCTCTTGAAAGCTGAAACTAATTTTTACAAGCGTATTTCCAGTTCCCATTACTTTAAGAATTGCTCTATGGGTGAGTGGAAACACTCTGGTTCGCTCCTTACAACTTATATGTTCATGGACGAAGAAATGCTCTGCATTCATCAGCGTCAAAAAGTGATTGAACAAAGATTCAAAAATGGTTACTGGGAATAGTTGCTTCTTTCTGGAAGGCAGTCTATTCGGCTAAAATGATAGTGTGATGAGGCGCTTCTTTGGAACTCAGAACTTTGAGTGTTACATTGGAATTCTGACTGATTTTTCAAATTGTAAACAAATTCAGTGGAGCGGTGTATTGCAACAACGGTTTGTCTTGCAACGATTTATTAAACAATTATAATTGCAATGACAACGATCGAACACTTGTTCGGTACAATGAACTGCTCTCTAATGACCTTCTCAGCTTTTTGTGGCTCGTATATACCCCTTAGGCCAACGCGAGGATGATCATGCAACACCATGTGGGCACCCAGTTTCATAAGGAAAAACATCTGATCGCATGGCAATAACATCGGTTGTGAGGTCCTGCATGCCGACCCTTAATTACCGGTCGTTTTTGGCGACCCGCGCCGGACAGCCAGACCTATTTCGGCACATGTATCCCGGAAGCTACGTAAGTTTGAATGCCCCTGGCTACAATGAATACCTTTAAAACTGGTAGCGAAGAGAAATATGTTTCCGACCTATTATGGTATATGGGTTTTGTGCTATTGCTAATCTTGTTGGCAAGGTGTCCTAGCATAATTGGTAAAGTATAATCGAACTAATTCTAGGTGCAGCCGGCTGGCAGAAACTGAACGTTTATTCATTTTCTGAGTGATGGACTCGAACTAACGAGATTTTTTACTGAACAATTCACATCGCCTTCGCCTTTGGGACTGAAAGGAGACGAGCACAAGTGTGACCGTGCCTGGCTAAAGCTGTGCCATAACCAAGAGAACTATTTTCCCTTAAAGCATAAGCTGTAAACAGTTCATGCCTTCTATTCCCAGGAGCTCATTGAAAAGGAGCTGTTGACGGTTAGAAATCAACAGCAAGGAAAAGGCTTTTCTAATAGACCATCGCAGCTAAAATTCACTTTGTAGGGTGAATCTTGACCCTACATTAGAGTTCCACTTGTTTTCGCTTATTCACCTGATATCATTTTTTACAATATGTTTTCTTTGGCCTTCTGACTACTGAATCAAAGCTAACGAAATGTTTTAATAACAAGCAACTTCAACAGTTATTTCTCAGCTTATGGCTTGTGCAGCTTTGCCTTTTTTATGGCACATTGCTTTAAAAAGCATAAAGCAATGGTAAACTGCAAGTAGTTGATGATAGAATGAACCTGATTATGTCCTCTGTTCGCCGCACTGCACAGCAAAACGCAAATGTTTGCTTTTTAAGGAGTAATTGTATTCTTACAAAAGGGTTCGAGGTCAGGGACGGCTGGATTTTGCTAGTTCGAAAACCAATTACTTCCTCTGTCTCTCATATTCGACCGTCATGTCCTGTGTGTGGGTCGACAATGAGAAGAAGGTAAGCTTTCATCTTTACTTGATGGAAATAAAAGAGTCAACGATTCTGCACCCGCTTATATATTTCTTGCTGAGTGACACCAATCTAGTTTCTGAAACCTTGTAAGTAACAGCGATGCTTCGGCGGACAGCAGAAGCTGTTTTCTAGTAGTCGTTGCAAAGTCGGCATTTTTCTCACTAATTTTAAATTGTCATGTATTTGCTCAAATAGAGCAAACATTTTCGGTGCTTCGAACAAACGTTTTACGCGCATGACGTATTCTTGATAAATCAGGCCAAATAAAGTTTTCTGAGACACTGAAAATGTCTGTTGACAATCTGGCTTTAGTAAAAAATTTACTTGATCGCTTGACTCCTCCCTTTCTTGCATGAAAAGAATAATAGTAATGTTTGCTTAGTTAAACAGGACTCTTATCTGTTTCATAGCAATTCACTTTCGCCAAGACTTGCTAATGCTATTTCAGAGGCTGTGAAATTGGTAAGTGATCTACCTGTAAGGGAGCTGCTGCTTAAGTTGCACAATTAGGAAAGTGACCGAAGCTTACAACACCAGCAACAGCTGGTTGAATGAGTAATCATTTTGAACTATGAATGGATTACATAGAGTAGTGTAAATTGGTGATCCAATTCACACAAATGAGTGAGCACCTGCTGCTTTATCTTGCTAAAAGTAAATGATGTGATACTGCGTTGTACACAGTCTAGAACCTACGGACCCGTGCTTATTTATTCTGGCCTTCAGCTCGTCAACGCGAATTGTTTCTCATGGCAGTTTCTCACCTGCAACAGTACTTCTCATCCCTTTGAAATGGCAGTGTGAAAGACACGTGAATAGGGAGACAAGTGCTTACAAGAACTCATTAATACTTGTTTTCCTCGTCATAGTATTTAGCAGAAGGCACAGGCTCTGTTCATAAAAGCAAACGATCATTTGTTTACTGCATAGCAATTAGCATATATACAAGAATACACTAACTCAGGGAACCACTTCTAGATTAATCAGCAGACAAAGTTCATTGACTGACGCAGAAGGGGCACTGCCAAAGCTACCACCCGTCAGTAGGTGATCAAACATGTGTATGTCACTTTTCTGAAGGTAAATTTGTGTCATCTCAGATCTGCAGAAAGGAGGGCAATATGGAGAAAAAACCTGAAGAGGATAAATGGACTTGTCGCCAGAAGCTTATCACGGCTGCAACAGTAATGATGGGCTTTCCCATTGGGTACAATTCCACAATCGTTTCTGGCGCGATGCTAATTCTTCAAGAACAATTTTACTTAAATACACTATGGATGCAGGTATGTTACATCGTCTGCTACAATTTGGTTGAACTTTGGGAATGTCACTTTTTGAAATCAGTTGAACTTCTGACATTTATTTGTGACGAAGAAACTTAGGACGTACGACCTGTTAAACGCTACACTTCAAAGGCGTGGATTTGCCTGTTGGCTAAAAGCTTTTGAGACAGGAAGAGTCAGTTCATCTATTTAAATAGTCAGCAGGTATTTGTTTAAAAAATGCAAAAAGGACCGGTCCACATAGAGTAAAGGGGATACACGGTTTAGATACATAGCATTTCTACTGAAGACGGGACGATAGTAGTCGTGAAAGCTTGCTGCGAGTAATAAAATTTATAACGGTCCAAAGCCGACAGAGAAGTGTAAAATAGTTTAAAAATATCCTAACCTGAGACATCTTCCGTTTCAGACAGGTGACATTATCCGCACTTTTCTGGCCTATGAAGCAGACAGTGTAAAGGCAACTAGTTACCCATTAAGGTCGGGTTTTCCTATTTTGATGATTGATTTGTTTCCTTGATAAATAGGCGTGATCATTCTTTGTTTTGCAACTGTCAAATTTTCACTGCGCATTTTGAAATAGCCTTTTTCAGCTCATTACCGGCGTCATAATAGCAGCTGCAACAGTTTTCGGTTTGCTCGCCGGTTGGTTGAATGAACTTTTAGGGAGGAAAAGATTAATAAGCGCTTGCTGCATTCTTTTCATTGTTGGAGCGGTTCTAACGTCAACTTCTAATGGCAAGCAAGCTTTGGTCATGGGAAGACTTGTTCAAGGTATGGCAGCAGGTAAGCGACGAAAGAGCTGCACTTATGCAAGCACACCCTGCCTTTGTCAGGTTAATCAACTGTGAAAGAATATTGCAGTATTTGCATTTAAGGCGATACGGAAGTAAGGACAAGTCCTGTTTTGTGATTTCCAGTTATCAGTTTACTGTTTTGAGCATAAGTCAGTACGGAAGGTTATACACTCACCAAGACGTTGGATTAGTATTATTTGCTATTAATAACATGCATTTAAAATTTTAAAACACTCTAAGGAATTCAGCCTCATTATTTCAGGAATTGCTACAACAACTGTCCCAGCGTATACAGCGGAACTAGCACCGCTACATCTACGGGGTGCTTTGATAACTCTTTTCCCTCTCTGCATGTCCATAGGGCAACTGGTATCTGGTCTCAGCGCTGCTTCCTTAAGCTACTTGGAAGATGGTAATATTTCTTGGAGGTACACGCTTAAGCTGATCCTCAGAGTAACCTTTCAAGTAGATTTTCATTCAGATTAATGCTCGCAATAGGAACACTTCCAGTTGTTGCGCAGTTATTTGTATTACCCCTTATACCGGAAAGCAAAGAATGGCTGGCATCGAAGAATCAGATAAGGGGAGCTGCAGAGCACTATGGTGAAAATAATGCCTCAGGAGAAACTTTAGGACGAGCAAAAATCAAAACGACTCGAACAAGCAAATGGGCCCTGCCTACATGCACTCCCAAAAATGGTAACATTGCTTTTACACAAGCACTAAGTGAATATATCATTCATTAAAAGCTTTGATCATTATGTCTGCCGAAGCTACGGTGACTACGCCTGCTTTTCATGTATTAATACACTGGAAATTTCTTCTTAAAGCCAGCTCACCTTCTTATATTAATAAGTGTTAGAAAATTGTTATTTTCAGTTGAGTCACGTAACATTAGTTTCTTGAAAAGGACATCTCATCAATAATAGGAACTTGGTTTCGTGAGAAACAATTCTCAAGCACTCATCTATTCAGACGGGAATGACTCGAAGTGATTATGTACTGAGAGGAAGACTCCATACGTGTATTAATGCACCTCACCGCGTCCATTGAAGTGGGCATATGAGCACAGCTGAAAGCTATGAATTTTAACTTTTTTAAATGAAGCGATGAAAAGGTCATTAGCGAAAAGAGATCCTGTCATTTCCGTCGTATCTGGAAAACTGCCTTTGTCTATTAATATAACCATCTTGCAACAGCGCCCGACGTTTGCCTTCATATTAATAATTGCAGACAGCAAGGGCGGTATAGCCGATCTGCTTAAACTTCGAGAGACCAGGAGGTCTCTGCTTATCGGTTGCTCAGTGGTAATGTTCCAGCAGTTAACTGGTGTCACTTGCGTATTGTATGTAAAGCACTGCATAATAAGCGTGAATAAGCATCAATGCCTAGGTTTTACTATGGTTCCATAGTCAAGATGAGCGGAGTCCGTGACAGAACCACAACGATGTGGTTAGCTTCGCTGCCTGGAATAATAAGTTTGTTAGGAGCTGCAGCAGGCACTTGTCTCATTGAAAGGTGTGGACGACGGAATCTTATTCTCTGGAGTGCCGCAGGTAAACATGATTCATTATTTACTTCTTTAAAAGGTTGATTTCTGAAGGCTCTACAGTTGGCTTAATTATAATGGGTGTCGGATTCTCTCTCATAGCAAACAGTTCTCTGCCATCATTATATAATGAAGACAGTTTCGTGAACGGCCGGTTTGATAATTTCGCTGAAAAAGATCCCTGCAGAGCTTTCGGGTAATCTGTACAGCACGACGTCATTTAAGCACGTCTCAATGGTTATGTTGATGGTGCTTTTCAGTTGTGACGAGTGCTCCTACCGACCTGACTGTGGTTTTTGCTTCATGCCAACTGCTCGAAATGTTTCCAGCAGTGGTTCTTGCGTTTCCCTTTACAGAAGCAAAGGATATGAATTCATTGACTACGCTGCATATGGCAGATGTTCTCCAAAGTTTAAGAATGCGACGATTGCTGGAAAAAAAGAGATTAATTACTTGAATCCGAAAGTTGTCTTTGACTATGGGTTTTGCTCCACGTCATACTCTTGGGTACCCGTTGCTGGTTCACTTGTTTTTCTGTGCGCCTTCTCCGTTGGTATGATTTATCTAAACGCTAAGAAAAGTAAATCCGCATTTTTTAAGGGTTCTCTGGCGTTCCTTGGGCTGTTAATGCGTAATTCATTCAACCCAATGTTCTGAAGATACATTAAGCATGTTTTTAGTGAGCTATATCCAACTTGGGCCAGAAGTATGGGTGCATCCGCTGCAACTTTTGTTAACTGCGTGTTTTGCTGGATCACTGCATCCACTTTTCTTTCGCTGTCCACAGCAATAACACGTCACGGTGACAACTCAACTGTATCAAGCACATTACAGTAGTTTCGGTTGAATTTAAGGTTTGTTCTTTTTATTTGCTTCCTTCTCAGCCGCTGGAAGTATTCTGATGTACCTAATTTTGCCTGAAACAAAAGGCATTTCCATGGAAGATATTCAAGCACTGCTAAAGCAGTCATGGATTTGGAATCCAAGGTATACTTCACTTCGTTTTGGTCATATCGGGAATTGTGTACTTCACATATTTTTCCAGGAAATTGACATCGTCCGCAGCAAGCATTACTCGGACCGAAAGACAGGACTATTTACCGTATGCCAACGAAGTTAGCGTGTGCAGGTTGTGAACACACGTAAGGCTTAAATAAATTGGTTCTTCCAGCATTAGATGGCACACTGCAACAAATAGCAGTTTATTTTGAATAGTCAAATTGACGTTAAGTTCAAGCGTAAATATCGACCACTTTTATTTGAAGAAAAAGCGATAGTACTTATTAACGTTAGCGACAGAACGCGCTGTACTTGGGCAACGTGATTTCGTTAGCCATTTTCTTGCAATCGTCCTGCAGCACTAGCAGCTTTATTGCATTAGTATTCTATTGCAATTTAAAGACTCTACGCAAAGAAAAACATTAACAGCATTAATATAAAAACATAGTTGTTTAAATTGACCTTTATATGTACGATTGGTTGAAGAAGTTAAGACCATTTACGGAATGAATAAATCAGTAGACTGCTTGGAGAAAAGCTGGCATAGTTTTACTTTCCGCGTGGAATAGCTTATCGTTACTGACTGCATGCAATTCCTTTAAGTGTTACATTCGTTCAAAGCAAGTGTCAACCAAAAAACAGACAGGCACTTATAAGTATTAATAAAAAAAGGGAAATGGATAAAAGAAACTATCTCGACCTAGTAGGACACAGGAAGCCGGAACGCAGTGGCGCGTGCTCAAAGACAGTAGCTTTTTCTAACACTTGATTAGGATAAAAGGAACACGCGTCTGCGGACGACCGCTCCAACTTGTTCATATACCGACGAGCATATTTTTGGGCATTGCTATTACTAGCATACCGGTTTAATCTTTACGTGCCCTGAAATCGATCTGCTGAAGTGCTCCATGTCTCATCAGTATAGGAAATAGAGCAAACGCATTTGGCTTCATAAATGACGCGGGAAAAGGGGTCAGACTTTGCCGCATCTTATCAACGATCCCGGGTTGGAAACGTCCTCAAGTTGACAGATCTGCCTAAACTGCGCAGAAAGAAGAACAAGTCAGGACTCATTCGATGCACTCTCTCTTCTGCAATTCCTTTGCTGATATATCCTTTGGTAGACAGTGAAATCAATCAGACCCCTTTTGGTTATTTCTTTTCCTTTGCTGTGGTTCTTCTTGCGCATGTAAAACCAAACTTAAGAAGGCCAATTTTCCAGTCAATCACAGCGTCTATGACTGCTTTCACCACTGAGAACTAGCGATCATGAGACGTGATAAAGTGGGCAGTCTGGAAAGGTAGGTTTCCTGCATACTTTTCTCTTTAGACCATCTGGAGAAATGATAAATAAACTGACGAACGAACAGCCAATCTATTGCTTTGTTCCTCTTAATTGGGAAATCTTTATTAAAGAGCGAGATCCTAAAAGTTCAACGAAAATGTTCACTTTACACCTCTCAGTGAGCGTGAAGGGGTTAGATGAGTCATCGAACAACAGCGACAAGATCTTCCCGTGTTCCATTACCCTATTGGAGTAGCATGTCTAAGGCACTTTATTTATTTGCCTCACGATTCTTCAGAGATTAAGTTTATTCGTTTAGGTTTAACCTACAAATAATAGGTTCTCCAAACTGTTATGAGTGTGGGCCACCATAATGCTTATGCATTGACTTTCATAATCATAACTCACTAGAATAACGTTACTATGTGTGCGACCTTCGATTCCATCGCAACTGCTCGCTTCTCTTATTTTGAATGAAAGAATTTTCATTTTCTATTAGTAACAATGTCATTGGGGAAGGTATATTGGACGAAAATTCCAGATGAGCGTGGTAGAATGGTTTGCTACACTTCTGAGCAGAACTCTTCAACGGGCACTGTAAAAACTTGCGGCTATCTCTTGACGATCAGCTGTCAAGAGCGAGTATGTCGAAGCAATTGTTTGATTGCAATATTCAGCTAGTAAAACAGCGCCTTAAAGAAAGACCATGAGAACCAAGTGAACATAAGCCTCAATGTTTCTTTTTATGAATGGCAGTTTTGAAAGATACAACTGGTTGCATTTTCTCAAAATCTTCAGCACATTCTGGGGGCTGAACACTGAATGATACACATTCGCCATTGTCTAAGTCTACCGGTAATGATCATACTACTTAATTGCTTGCTCTCATAAAATTACGTTGCTTATATTGATATAAGGCACTGACGGCAGCAAGAAAAATTCTAAATGGAATAACCAGTTCGCAGCAACAAATTTTGGAGATAGAGAGTGGCCTGTCAAGTTTTTTCTAAACCTGAATTCTTTACTTTCCTGGTATCCGTTTTCGTGTTACTGGAAGGAGACGCCCACAGGTCTCTGGACGGTGAGTAATAATAAACCGTACGCGCTACAGTTACCTAAAGTACGTACGCGTTATAAAGTATAAGCAGGCGAAATCAATCATGCTTTGAAAACGTAGCGCAATGGTAAACCGACCAATCCGCACGAACTCCGCTTTGCTTTTAGAATGTTGATAGTTTTTCTGGTGCAAGAGAAGCTGAGCAACTGTTGCTAAAATAGTTTTTCCATGTAATTGCGCGCTCTGTAATGAGTCATAACGCGTATGCTGAAAGCAAGTGAGCTTTTACTCACTGGCGTGTATGAATCATTGATAAAACAAACATTGACGATCATTATTAATCTTGGTGCATCACGAGCATGGATGTAAGGTAAGCTGCTTAAATTGGTGGATTTTTCGTAGTTTCACAACACCAGCGAATGCGACGCAACAGTTTTCATGGTTCTCTTTCCCTTGCATAGAGTAAAAAGGATAATTTAATAAATGCGCAATTGAAAATGAACTAGTTTCATGGATGACTTAAAACTAGCGATCATTTTAAAATGTCTTGCATGAAAAAGGAATGAAACGCCGCTTATAGGATTCAGCTCTCGTTGCATGAATAATTTATGTACATTAACAACTTTCGTGAACGTGCGCTTCTTTCATGTTTGCTCCATACAGTGCGCAGCCTTGCCTCGGAATAAGAGGATGCTGGCGAGAAACGCCTCAATCACGCATAGCTTAAACAGAGGTAATTTGAGGAGCAGTGGGTGGGTGGTAATTTGTTCAACAGCCATTACGCCAACGTGCATTGCTGAAGCAATGACAGCCGTCATAATGCATCGCTATGGCTCTTAGTAGACATTAATATTTTAAACTTGTGGGTCTTATCGATTATAATAAAAAATCTTTCAATTCATACTGCAATAAACGTCTGATTTCCAGAGTTTCAATAGTCACGGATTTCTTTTATTCTGGCAGTCATCAGACAGCGCGTCTCCTTCGCTTAAGTTTATTTGCTAGCACCATCAAGTGCGGCTGCACTGCCGTTATTTTCCATTGCGTTGGCAGACCTATCGCCGAATTTTTCGTTTTACTGAATGTTCGTTCTCCTGGACGGGCAAAAGCCATGAATAGGCCAGAATCCCAAATGAGTCGAAACCTGAATTGGTTGAAATCCCAACGGATGAAAAGATGAATGGTTGAAACTTCGTACAGGTCAAACTTTAGCAGGCCGAACTGCTGAACGTGCAAAGAAGTGAATCTTTTCCCAAATTAGACTACGGCAGAAGAAGCCAGAGCGGTAGAAACCCCGAATGGGTTGGAAAAGTATTATATGCTGTTGAGTATTTAAAGCTGCTGAAGAAGGAATACATTGCAAATATGGAGATATTTTTGCATCATTGTAGAGCAGCTTCGAAGCACAGTTGACCAACTTAGCTTCTTCTCCGTCTTCTATTGTTTTTACGGCAATGCTCTTGGCAAATGCTCACTGATTTTGTTGGGAGAATCGCATCGTCGTTCCACTGTCCCTGCTCGCGTGATAAATACGGGTTCCCATTGCTCTCATCTAATTCAGTCGACTTGTGGTTGCTGTGCATTCTTCGCTTTGCTTAACTATCATGGGCGAACAGATAGATTGCTCTGCTTAAAAAATTCCAGCCGCGTTCTTTGGCACACCACGCATATTCTATCAATAGCAGCCGATTCGATTAACCAGACTGACCGGAACACACGTCTGAAAAATTCGGTGAAACGACCATTCGACGAGACAAGTTTCGACAAAACGAATGCAACCTTTCCCATTGTTAGTTCTTCCATAAAATGAGCAAACCGCTTTTATTGTCCGCCAATGTCTGCCAAGCCTTGCAGACTGCTTTCTTAAATGTGCTAGTTCGTTATGCATTACCTTAAAAGGTGTGCGTTCACGTACACGTTTTTATGAACTTCAGAAAATGATTACTTTCATGGTGGCTGTCAGGAATGGTATAGTGCCAGTTTCGCAACCCCGATGCGCAGGGAGGTTCATGTGTGACTTCAGGATCAGCGGACGGTGTAGGGTGCGGAAGTACGATGACGGTAAATGGTGTGTGTGAAGTAAAGCCTCTTTCGTCATGAATTTTCGTCTTGTCGTCGCAAATATTGACCTGGGAAAAACACCGTCGCAAACGCGTTGCGTCCGCTGGGGGGTCCTGGATGTGCAACCGCCGGCACACATATCCTAGAAATGTCAATGCAGCTCATTCATTTGCTGATTACTTCCTGTACTCGGATCTGCTTATTATTTATGAAATGCCTTATTCATATTGGCAGGAAGTGTCGTTTGTTTGGCCTTCGTCAGTGCAGGAGAATACCAGGAAAATTTATTAGCGCATTCGCCATTCATGAGCGTATAGGCAACGCGTCAAGCCGCATTTTCCATGTGCTACTACTGTTCACTCCCTCTTCCGTTTATCAGTTGAAATGTGACAACATAATTTCCTTTGAGTACTTCGCCCTGGTCCCTCAAATGCAATCCTAATGGCTTCTGATGCAGGAACGCACTCGCACGGTGATATCAATCTTCTTGCCTCAGAATGGTATTGAAAGAGCTAGCTTTCTAGTGCGCTGCTTACGCAAGCAGCGGGATAGTTCGATGGTATAAATAACGACAGCGGATTTCTTATGTCTGTGCAACTCTTCTGACTAATGCCTCTAAGCTTTTGAAAAGCATTAATAAAGTCTCTCAGCTGTCCCACAATTTGAAAAATGCAGGTTCATTTCTGCCAAATATGCTGGCCATCCTGTTCTGTCCTCACTGCTGGCATGCTGACCTTCGTGTTCTGCCCTTTCCTCATCTTAAACCAAAATACAAGCTTTACGTTTCGTCTTAGACTTAGGTAAGGGTAGAACAAGACAGCCGGCAAGCTTACAGTATGACGATGGGGCGACCAAGAGATAAGATCCAAAAACTCTAGCTATTGCGTGGTTGTATTCCTCTTTGCCTTACTAATGAAACATGTTACCAGACTGTTTCCGTTCTGTTCGGTTTGCGTTAGCAGAATTGACGTGAAGAACATTTTTCATTGGAAATACTTAATTTTTTCAACTGACTTTTTTCAGCCCCTATCGTGCCAGAGAAGGCATTACTAGTATGAACCCTTTGACGGTTTGTCTCGGTCACGATATGGAGTAGTCTGTCCTGAACTTGTTCAATAAAATTTACTCTAAGGTTTTAAATCACGCTATTTTAACGTGAACGGTCCTTGCGACTGCAGTGCGTGATATGCTTGCGTTTAACTCGAATGCTTATAGCTTCTCTTTCCAAGTTAGCATTAATACGTAAGTTTGCTGTCTCGTCGGGTTTCTCTTTGGTGCTACGATGAAAGCTAAAAATGGCTTACAACAATTATAGAATCACTTCCATTAATAACATCCTTTTATACTATTAGTAATAATATTAATACACTGGCTTGTAAATACAAACTACTTCAATCAGGGTCGCTGGTGCAAACAAGGCATTTTATAATTTTTCAGCGCCTTTTAAAGGAAAATGAAATTTGTAGCCGTTATGTTAACTGCTGTTTGAAAGAGAAAAACAGGCAGCGTAATTCAATTCGACATGCATCAGTAGCATGACACCGCCGCTTCAGCAGGCGCTTAGGAACAGATTTTATTCAACCAACAAGACGACACTGCGTCACAGTTCAAGAACTCAATTTTTGTCTCTCACCAACACAGTGTTATTCTTCTGAGCTGGGCAGGTCTTATAGGTGCACTGTCTGAGATGTCATATCCAAAGGGTCGTAGGCGATCGTGAATGACGTAAAAATCATACACAGAGGGCGCGTACTATTAATATATTGATTTTTTGAATATTACACAGTAATTGTAAGCACCCATCTTATTAAACCTAACTGATGAAGGAACATGCGGAAGTAATAAACTTGCATATTCACAGTGACAGTAACTAGTAACCAATCCATTAGCGAGCTTGTTCCAGGTCCATCCAGGTATTATGAAGTTCTCTATGAACGTCTTTCTTACGCTATTTGTTCGTTTACCGATGTCAGAACTGATCTCCAGGGAACAAGACGCGACACGAGTAACCTTACGCTAATTTCAGCAGGAAGAAATATTAGAACACTGTCCTACGCTGAGCACAAGCAGTCTGGTAGATGAAACAACTTTACTACCCTATCCACGTAAAGCTAAGGTAAATGTACGTAGCGCTGTTGTTTATGCAGCTGTAACAAGATTATCAGCTGTATAGCGCTTTTCCCTGATGTCACATTGTTGCACAGCAAGTTGATTAAGTTACTTATCTCGTGAGTATGTAGTTGATCTGTTTGGTCTGATAGGCCGTATTAATACCCCGGTTCCTCTACAGAGAATAATTACAAAGCGCAGTTTATCTGAAAAGAAGTTGTTTCATATTTTTTTATTTAGATAATCACGTGTTAAAAATTTTCGTCGCCTGTGAATTAGAACTGCCTTAGCATTTATTTGAGGCAACGTGTCTATGTTTACCAAACAATTTTGTGACTCCATAGCCAGAGGAGGTTCAGCGTAGTAAGGTTGTTATGCAAAGTAAATCGTAGCTTTAAAGAAATTACGCAGGATCATCTTAGCAGCTACGATTGATTCTCGCTAGTCAGAATAGCTTTGTCGTTCATACCTGATTAGTTACTTCACACGCTACCAGCACATGAAGTCATTTTCGATTATTTTGAATTCGCTACTGCGGCGACATGATCACGGAATTAGGTTTGTTCCAGTTAACATTCGAATGAACGACAATGTACACACCCCAGCCGTCTGAGACAGAGTTAGGTGAACTTTCACCTTACTGCTGAATCAGGTCTAGCACAGATTTACTTCTTTCCGTCGAAGTGGACAGCTGCAGGGGAAGATGGGAAGTATTTGTAGTTGAAAACAATCTCTATTCAATTGATTGCGATGGGGAAGACTAACGAGCAAGCCAATAAATTAAATTCTGTACATGCGTTCTAACGTGAACATGATAAGAGAGCTAACTTAACGAACGGCTGCATTCGAGGACTGAAAAATGAAAGCAAATTATTGAAATAAAGCTAACATGTTGGGATGACGCACTTGTGTACCCCATTCCATACTGATTAATTGTGATTTCGCTTTCACAGCTTCTGCCTCCTGTGGGAAGCTGCGGTGGTAAAGAATTTGCTGGGCAGAAAGTTGTTGCAGTATAAAACATCAATAACAAAAAAAGGTTCAGTCTAGCGCTGTCACTGAGACGCTATTAATACATACATGAGTTGCTTAGCTGTTCTCTTTCTTGAATGCCTCCGTGTATTTCTGACGTGAATTCTATCTGCTGTTTAAACTTATGCGCTAATGCGCTGTAGCAGCCAATGGTTGTATAGCTTGATAGCTACGATGGTGCAATAGAAATTCTGAAGACGTTATTAAACTAGATCAACGTTTGTACTTTTACAAAATAGTGCCATGCTGACAACTGCATCTTGACTTTTGAAGTTGATTGCCTAACGTGTTTCCATTTCTACGTTGTGAATCAAAGCATCAACCTTTGCATTTACATTATTAAAATGGTTACAATATTGCGTGATGTTGAAAAAGCAACTTCTCTTGAGCACTGCTTACGCCTTGATGAGGAGTACAGATGCGACCGACTGAAGGACGGGCTGCATCCGCACTCCTCATGAAAAATATTATGTGTTAAAGTATATCACTCTAAACCCTAAACCAGCAGCCTGAGTTCCTGAAGGAGATTAGTTTGTTTGAAAACTATATCATACTGGGTTACGTGTGTTTGCTGATAAACTCAAAATGTATCGTCTCTGTGATGGTTTTGTAGGCCACGTTTAGCGAAATACAGCATGTAGGCCATGTTTAGCGAAACACAGCATCAAATATACTGCAGTCTCACTAGTTTCTATAATGTCTTGATTGGACTAACAACTACTGTTTTATTAATGCTTTCAGAAATGAAGCAACAGGTTTATTGATCAGTAAGTATTCTAATTTCGATTGGAAATGAAATAATCAGGCCGCTGCGAATAGAATTTCCGTTTGTCTCTTAGAAGTAATAGGAGCTTATTTACCAAACTTCTACGACAACGTGAACAGCACCTTTTGTCCAATTCTGCTGTAGACGGCTGAATAACTGATCTGAGGCATACGTTTTCCGCTGTGGGCAAACCGTCAGGAGAAAATAAATATTAACAGCCTTTGAGCAGGTAGGAAACGTTGCTTTTCTGAAAGCCTAAACTTATTAACCTGGCTTGGATTATGCCAATGAAGTTATAATTATCACGCAGCAGACCATCTTGCAGTTTTTATCGTATTCACACTGAATAGCCTTAAGCTGAACTTTTTATTTGACCTGCGGCCTTTTAGTTGTCACAAGGAAACATAAATACTAAATGATGGGTTAGAGACTTTTTATTCGTTCATTTTCAGGACGGAATGTTTAAATTATAAAATCAGAGCATTCTAAATTGCCAGCCTACTACTGACTAATCAAAGTAGTTTTAGAAAGCCGCTGCGCGCAAACACAGTGTCTCGTATCGTTGGTTTAATTATTCATTCCTATTTTCCCGTTATGCTAATGCTACTAATATAAGGAAATCAATCGTCGTGGTTAATTACGCACGTGAGACCACGAATATAAACCCAAATGAAATAAAGCGCACGTTCATGAACTGGAAGCAGTAGAGAGAATTGAAGGCAGTCCCACGTTTCATATGTTCAGTATTCTACGCTATTATTATTAGCAGTGAGCCATCCATTTGATGGCGTTACATTCATTTTGCAATCACAGATTTCACTGGGCAACTCGTCCAACATGATTGTTTGCTTCCCTATGAACATGGACTATCCCACAGGAAGGAATTGTGTGTTTACGTTTAAATTGCATAACCTAATTGCTTTGCGAGATAAATTCTATACAATAGAATAAACTTAATACTTTGCATATAGTGGTATTTGTGAAAGTGCTTTGTCATTAACAGGTTGCGTAAACTTAGGTAAGAAATACTCGCAAACTATTCCGTAATCAATTATTAGGCGGCATCAGTCTTGAAGTGCTATTAGCCTAGCACACAGCTAATATGACTCAAGCGCATACGCTAGTGAAGTTGTATTAATAATTACTTCGCAGCAGGCAAGCGTGCCGTCCTTATTATGTTAGTCATTAAAGTGACACGGACTCCGTAGATGGAACTACGTGTTTCCTGAAAGCTTCGCAAAGGTTTCATAACAGTTAAAATGGCTACATTCATAATGAATGAAGAAGACCTGCGTTGCACACCCGCTACAACATGCTGTTTTTCACTTACGGAGTCCATAAGAAAGGAGAGAGGTTGATCCAAGCTAGGACCCCTAATATGACACGAAATACATGAAATAAGTAGGTTATTCTTGTAAACAGGCATGAAAATTTGGTGATAATAATATTGTGTGCAAACGCTGTCCTATTTTTACATGAGAGGAAAGAATCTGGTAGCCGTATCTAAATTGTATGAATGAAGAGACATCGCTATCTTGGCGCAGAAGATTAGATAAGTCACGAAGGTGGCCTCTGGTTAATTGCTAACCATCTGAATTCTGTTTCACAGTCACTAGCTTAAGAAACGGTTGATGGCAAAGTCACCCCCCGCAGCGCTGTTTCTTGAGGAAATAAGACTAAGAATAATATCACTGCATCCTATTCTGGCTTTGTAGCATTCCTTATTTTCTTCTGGAAGCAGTACATCGTTCATTTATCGCACTAAATCTTTCACCGTTGCGGCTGCTGAAATATTAATAGCTTCCACGTCCTTAGGATGTTCGATGGCTTCTACGTCAACTAGCTAACAAAAGCCATAAACTCTTCACTTCCGGATGACACGGAAAATGGACGCTTATACCGTCTGATCCACATTTGTGAAAAATGGCTGCAGAACCGAAGCCTACTAAGGCGACAGCTTACATGATTATGATGACTGCTATTGCAGTTATCAGCGGATTTCCCATTGGTTATCACATGGCAATAATATCTGGAGCAATGTTGATTCTTCGCTTCAAGTATAACCTAAGCAATCAGCTGCAGGAGGTAATGACGTATATATACTTAAATCTTTTTATTAATGCTGAAATGGTGGACTATTAATGATACCCTTCGAATACACCATCGTTAATGTTTCATTAGTCACTATTGCAGCTTCTTTCTTTGATAGCTTAGGCGATTCTTGGTTATGCATGTGCGGGGATCACTGAGCTTAGCGGTTCAGCTAAGTACTAACATGTATGCGTAATCATAGGCTAGCAAGCGCTCGCTAGGTCCGCTTGGGAAACGGGACTATCAGTCATATTGAATTGTCAGGAATACTTTGCAGCTTGTGAAAAACTGATATTCTTCTGTTCTTCAACAATATGCAAATGAACTCTGATTAATATAATTCATTACTCGCTTTCCATTTCTTCCCTGTTTCTTTAAACAAAGCTTTGATTTTACTAACAGTAAGCACACATATGCATTCTATCGTATTTTACAGCTTATTGTTAGCGCGACTCTGGCAGCTGCTGCCATTTCTGCATTGGTCACAGGATGGTTCAACGAACGGTTTGGCCGAAAAAAAGTTATCATCGCTTCCACTGCAATTTTCTTGCTGGGCACGTGTATAATGGCAGCTGCCGACGACAGATACATGCTACTGGCCGGCAGGCTGATTTTGGGCATTGCAATTGGTAAGGAACGTTAACTTGCTTCAAAATACCAGTAGCCGCTTCCTGTAGTTACGAAAAAGTTTTTTATACTCTTTCCCAGAAGTGGCAGCATTTTGAACGCAACAGTGTGGTCATATTATTCTCAAACGAATTTCAATTACCAATATCCCTCGCTTAAGCTGCAGTAACCGAAATCGGGTAGATTAATTAGCTGCTACAGTTGATGTCAAGAGGCGATAAAAGTGTCGAATACTGAACTTCTAAAATGAACCGTTTTAAAGTGTTCCATACAGCAGTGACTTTAAATGATTTTTCGCGGAACCTCAAACACTATCCAACGGAGATAGAATGCTTACGAAAAGTTGACAGTTAGCTTTCTTTAGCCTAACAGAAGCTTCAGCAGAGCTGTTTGCTAAGTTATCCTCGAGCAAGTTATCAAAATTCTCACTAAGATCAGAAGTCAGCTCTCAACAGCTGAAGAGTTGTAGTAACAGAAGAAGGGTCGGCACACCCTATTGAATACGCTTTACTGCGACTGAGAATTGCACTCTCAGTGCGCTCTGAGATATTATTTTATGCGGCAGGGGAGATAGGAATGAAGCTTATTATGCTGAATAATACTGCTTCATGATTTCCTAACCACATGAGCCACCAACAGTGCTGTTAATAAGCAAATGACTAACAGAAAGAAAACTCCTGCTGTTAAAATTATTAATATAGAATTAATCAATGTTCCGCTAGCTCATGAGATCGCAAGCGATCACTACGTAATCTAATCGAAACGGAAGACTGATCACTTAGAAAAATATTTGCTATTACATTTTTAGGCTCAGCAACATCCACTGTCCCAGCGTATTTAGCAGAAACAACACCGACTCATTTGAGAGGATTTCTGTTAGCGCTATTTCCAGTGCTCATTACATTAGGTCAATGGATCAGCGGCATTTTGGCAGCTGCACTCAGTTATATTCAAGACTCGAATTTAAGCTGGAGGTAACATATTTCATAAACAACCGCCAATACGGGCTGACAATATGCTTAAAGACTAATGATTGGCCTTGGTGGAGTGACAGTGATAGTGCAACTTTTCCTACTCCCATACTTAGCTGAAAGTCCCCGTTGGTTAGCTAACAATGGCCGTACCGAAGAAGCGCATACAGTGCTCCTTTCAATTTATGGTGACGACGATAATGGAAAGGCCATAACAAAAGCACTTCTGGAGGAGAGCGAAGTCAGCAAGCATTCCTCAGACACCGGTAAGTCATTACTCTTTGAAGTGATTGGCCTTTTAAAGCATGTTACGACCCCGACATCTTTTCTACTAAATTGACGTTTACTAACAGAAGTAATGCTTTTTAAAAAGCTAAGTAACTCACAAAATGAGTTGCAGTAGTAACAGAATCTGTATAGTTCAGTAGCACCTGCTGGACATTTCTTGGTAGTTTAAGGACAATGGCAATTTATATTCATCTTATTTGCGTACTGGATTAATGTTTTATGACCTTTGCTCATGAATCATCAGAAGAACCACGTTGCAGAAACCATTGCAGACAACCTGAAGCTGATTATGCTAAATTATGCGTTTAAAAGGAAATGCTGACAAATGAAATATAGGACACCATTAAATGGACTTTGCAGGCATTGTTTCTTCGTGCATTGAAGCGGAAGATATAATTTAGTAGCTTTGGACTATAATCTCATACTTATTGTTCAGCTCATTAAACTATCACTTCCTCTTTCATGTACGATTACAGATAAATTATACTTTAGTGTTTGCCTTTATGCCATGTTGTATTCATTGGACAGAGCGTGATTTGAAATCACATACTATTTCTAGTGCGCGTGTGTATATTCGATTAATCCACTGAAACGTGTGTTAATATCCCGAACGAAAGAATTAACTTGACCAATTTGTTTACATGATCCCTTGATCAAACAAATGGTTTTAGATAAAGAAAGTGGCAAATTCAGGATTTTGAAAAATCGAGAAGCGCGGAAAGCTCTTTTAATCGGTTGTGCATTGCAAATGTTCCAGCAACTTTCCGGCGTCAACTGTGTTATGTATTAATAATTAATCACTCATTTGCATGTGCTGTAGTATTTTGTCATCTGTGCTATAGGTTTTATGCAGCATCAATCATGAAAATGTCAGGAATAAGAGATGATTCAACGGCAATGTGGTTAGGCTCACTCTCAGGAATGACCAATTTCATTGGGACTGCTGTTGGTTCTTACTTGCTGGAAAGAGCCGGCAGAAGAATTGTAATATTATGGAGCATAGCAGGTAATGCCCCATCGTTGTTTGCTGTTAGTCTGTAATTGCTTTGAATGTAGGATCAGTGCTTGGTTTACTTTTCATCGGTATCAGCTTCAGCCTGATTGCTCACAATTCTCTGCCGAGCAACTTTGATGAATCCATTTTTATGGAAGGACGATACAAATCGATGGCGGAGAATGACAGTTGTTTTGGCCTTAGGTTCACAAGAGAGCCGTACTTTTTTCTTAGAGCAACAATCCAGCTAATCATTTTTGCAGCTGTGACTTGTGTTCATATGAAACCGAATGCGGCTTCTGCTACATTCCAGGCACTGAGGACATGAATTCCACAGGATCCTGCATTTCTACACTGGTCATTGATGGACAGAGATCCACTAGCCAAGCCCTATACGGCAGATGCAGCGTTATTAATGCTAACGCTTCCGTGGATAACTATACAGGCTTGTTGTTTATGGAACCTATGGCAGTGTTTGATTATGGCTACTGCAGTACATCCTACTCTTGGCTCCCAGTTATTGGGCTTGTCATTTTCGTTTTATCGTTCGCTTTCGGTAAGATATTCCAAAGAAGGCAAATACGGCTTTAAGATAATTGTTTTTAGGTTTATCTGGCGTACCATGGACCGTAAACGCGTACGTTAAACTGTTCTATCAGATGACGGTATAGAGACTTTTCTGTTTAGTGAGATTTATCCCGGATGGGCGCGCAGCACGGGAAATGCACTTGCTACTTTCACAAACTGGCTTTGCTGCCTTATCACGGCTCTTACGTTTCTTTCCCTTTCATATGCTATTACAAGACAAGGTAGTTTAACAGCAACAATATGAACGTATAATAACAACAATATTGAACTAGGGGCCTTTTTCTTGTTTGCCGGGTTATGCACGATTAGCTTCATATTTATGTACCTCTTCCTTCCTGAAACAAAAGGAGTTCCCCTTGATAAGATTGAAGAATTGTTGAAAGAGCCATGGATTCAGAAGAAGAAGTAAGCTCATAACTCAATTATTTATCTTAATGAATAACTGCGACTTTCATAGTAGAGTGAAGGAAGGCAGAAGCTGGCAAGAAAGTCCTGCTGTTTAGCTGAGCTATTAAATCACGCCACTGATTGCTGGATCTGAAAAGGAAAACACAAGCCTGGGAATTTAGGTGAAGCAGATGTTGATTTTATTTTAGACAGATATTGGGCATCTTCATAATTGATCTTGAATTCACGGCTTTCCGTCGTCAGACATCCCGTCTTCAGAAAGATATTGGGCATTTGCATATTGTCCGTTTTGGCTCAAAGGGAACAAATCATTAAGCCTTTTCTCGTTTGACTTATTCAACCAAATGCCGTCTAAAGTTGCGTCTGATCCTGTCGCTTAAACTTAGGACGGGGTAGGAAACCATTCATCTCCTAGATGTGATCAGCAATTGCAAATTCAACATACCGTCTCGAAAAGCCCATTCGTTGTTCTTGTATTGCAGGGTAATCATTTTGGAAAGCAGGGCGGAACAGCGTGGTTTAAAGTATGCTTTCCTTATGTGGTCAAAGCAAGCAGCAATTATATACGAAATGAGTTGCCTTAGATCTGTGAATAAAGTCTGTTGTTATCTATTAATCCCAAGCTATAGCGTAATCCTGTAAGTTGAAATTAACAGATGCATAAATAATTGACACTGAACCACAGCTTACTGCAACCTGTAGAGCCCAGTGCAAGCTGCTCTCAGGCTTGTTCGCTAGCACGAGTATCGTTAATAATGTTAACATTTTGTAAGAAGGCAAAAGCGGTTAACAGAGACAAGCCATTTTTACTTACGTAATATACTTTCAGCATTGGAAGGGTGCGAATGCAATCAGTCCACTTGATTTTTCGGAAATGCACTGATTTCCTGTTCGCCCGTAAAGGAAAAAGCAACTCCAATCAGCACAGCAACGGAGCAACTTATAACATTAATTTATAGCAACTTCTCTCTTCATTTTACATGGTCGGAAGCAAGTTTGACTGTGGATTATCGTACTTGCAGGCAAGAAGAAATTAATCGTTAACGGCTATCTCAATTATGAGATCACCTGCACTCGTCGGTTAAAGTACTTTACCAGAAAATTGAATTTATACGATACGAGTAATCAGTCGATATAATACCTTCAAGTATCACCTTGAAGTACGGAAAGAAAATCGTAGGGAATAATGAAACAAGAATGGGCAGCAAAATGAAAACAGTCGTTAGTAGATTTAATTCGGGATTTTCTGGATTTATCTAAGTAGTTTGAACACTGGAAATGAAATTCCTTGCCTTTTCACACCATCCGAAGGGCCGATATTTGTTAGCTTTGAAAAAGGAGCACGATAGCTTCCGAATTTTCTGAAGGTTTTAAATTGTTTTCTACGTCCCAAATAAATGGTTTACTTGGTTCCGTCCCAAAAAGATATGCAACTTGAGCACCACTCCGTTTGTCAACGGCAATAAGCCATTTCGAGAAACGAAATTATAAAAATTTTGCAAAGAAACCACGCCGCTTGTCTCTTTGAATTTTTACAACAGAGATTCCGCTTCAAAGACGATGTGCAGCAGTCAACCTGCGAGCTCTAATTCAATTTTATACAGCAGAAATGCTCATTGTCATTAAAGTCACCATACGTTACATACAATAACGCCGTTCGTACGCTGCACGACCTTTGAGATTGTTTTAGCGACGAGAGTAGAAATTCAGGTTCAACAGTACAGTACACGAATGTCTTTACCTTTGTATCAAACTATTGTATGATTTGCTTCACTTAATGGGTTTCTACTTTTGAAAGAGTGAAGATAGAATCTTCTGTTGTAAGCAGAAATTTCTACTTATTTTCCTTTGAGGAGTTCGCTTCTTAACCATTATTCGTTTTGCAGGGCTCTCGATATGCAGTGTTTGGTCTTTTAAAACATCTGGTTTGCACGCCTTACGCTGCCAGCAGGGTTTCTGTACTTGAATACATAAAGTTGAATTGGTAGTACAAGAAAGACTTGCTCAATTTGAGGTAAGGCAACTGTTAAAGCCGCATATGGAGGAAAGGACAAAACTTCCGTCCGCTTTTCTTACTGAAACATGTGCTTGTGCCTACGCCACACCTCGCATCCTCCCTGCTTCAACTACGCTTAGGTACGTTAACGTTGTTCTTGTATTCATTAGTTTCTAAAAGCTATTTCATTTAGCACCTGACTGACGAACTGGGCTAATTGAAAACAGACTGAACGCCCCGGCATATGCTTTTATGACCTTTTTGGGAAACTGTATAATACTTTATCGTTGGCATGGGAGAAGAACCGAATGCTGTTAGTCCTCTAGATCTTGGACATTTAGTTGCTGAGACACGCAACCTTTCCACGGGCCTGCAGAAAATAGAATCTCTACTCGACACACTGACCAGCCAGAGTACCAATTACTTGGAGAACATGCGAAACTTATTGAAATCAGAGGATCGCGCGCTCGGCAATTATGATATTTCTAGTATGGAATTGGAAGCTTTGCTAAACGATTCGTCGAAGTCTAGTAACCGTTTGAAATTGATGCGCAGCGAAAATCTGCGCTTAAAAGAGCAAATACACAATAGGCAAATAGCTATTGACTACCTGATGGCAATTTACCGGCGGAACATCAGTATAAGCCAGCAGCAATTTGGTCAGCAGGCTTTGGACCCAATTGAAAAGCCTTCGCAATTGTCGAAATGCTGTTCCGTGCTTGGATCGACGGTGCTGAACTCTCTGAACGTTTGTCTGGAGGTTGGCGAGAAACAGTCTTTAACGGAGGAACAGAATCTGCGGCGTATGCACACGCGCAACATTCAGTTGAGACACGCTCTTGGACTAACGGAAAATGAAGAGAGAAATAAAGAGACTTAAGCAATGTTTAGCCATTTGCAGCTGTGCTGCTTTCAGTGATTTTCTAAGCTACGCAACTGTTCTTGCTTTAGCTGTTGTCCTTTTCATTCTTACGTGAAAGTAAATGTGCAGTTGGTGAAGTATTGTTATTTTTGTTTTTTGGTGAACTGCAATTTTCCGCTAGTCATTTTTTCCTTCGTTAAAGTGCTTGTTTTTAACACTATTTGGTTGACGTTGCGATCGAGGCAATTTCGACACGTACAACTTGTCTGTAAAGGAACAAACGACCTGTGTCGTTACCAGAAAGTAGGTTTGTGGGTGTGGTTTCCCACTGCCCGCAGACAGTCTATCGTATCCCAAAAATGCAGGTTTCTTTTCGGGAAGATGCCGGCCAACCTGTTCTGCCTTCACTGGCAAAATAACATTGGCGTAATGCTCATTGGAAATGGGATACGATTAGGATAGACGAGGAGATCATTAGTGGTATATTATGTGCGATGGTAGCTACAGACAGCATATTTTTGCAACGGGAAATGGATTAAGAACTTGTTCTTAGCGAAAAAGTGCAGCAGGGTCCAATGCAAGACTAATAGCTACCACAACGTTTCCAGCATTGATTTGACCGTGCTGAACTTGTTTTTCATTTGACTAAGAAAAAGTTTTTGAAATTTCTTGTCTGCATAGAGTCCATAGAACTGAGCCGATAAGTTTGTACTTGCGCACTTTTTAGCACACGGTCAGATGTTCTGCGCGCTATAACTGGCGTGCGGCAAAGCGAACTGTCTCCAGCGTAATTGCATTAAAAGGTAGTTACTACGTGTTCTTTCGTTTACAGGACTGATTCAATTTTTCTTAGCTGCTAATAAATGTCTTTTTTGTGTGTCTTTTCTCTTCTAAGTTGCGTGAGCGTATTCTCCCTTTTAGAAAAGGAAAGTCTTCTTTAAGCAACATTTTACTTGCATTAAACATTGAGAGCATGTTACCAGAAGAGTCAGCTATAGGATAATATCGTCATTTTCCGATTGTCTTCCTTGTGATATCTGTTTGCAATTTCAAGGTTTGTGGAATGCATTTTGCGACTACATTACGTAACCACTTTTGGCGTAACGTAGTCCGAGATGCTCAGAAACTCGTTGGCTGCAACGAGCCCTACTCAAGCTTGCAATCTCTGCTGAACAGTGATGTTGCCAGCGTTGCTCTACGGGTTAGAAAACTCTTGGGAACACGACATCCTCTGCCAGAAACGGTCAAGTAAATGAACCATCTGTTCTTCAGTTATTAATTCAGCAGCGATTGCTAATGTTAGTTGTAAATTTTTGAGTCGTATTAACAAGCGAGTTTGTTGTAGATATTTCCTTCGCAACGGCCATGACCTTTTGCAGACATTCAGTGCCGTGATACTTTTGCTGTCGGATGCCTCAATGGCAGCAAAACTGCCAGTTGCACAAGATACATCTTCATCTGCACGAATCCTTCAAAGGTTGCCGCCTCTGATCCAACGCCTACAATGAAATGTCGCTTCATTGTTTCAGCCAGAGAAATATTGCCGAAATTTGCGAAATCATATACGCAGCTAACTTCATCCATATGTCTATGATGGATTGCAAAGACTATAACGCTAATTCCGAAAAGGAACTATTGTCCCTGGGTAACCGTATGACTGTACTTGGTGGTGACTACTTGTTAGCCACAGCCTGCGTGGCGTTAGCAAATATTGGAAAGCCTTCAGTAATTGCCTCCATTTCCAAAGCTATATCTGACATGTCAACTGCTGCCATTTTACGAGAACGCTTTCTTCGCTTTGCTGGAGTTGATTCTAATTCACAACTTGTCAGGGACACTAATTTGTGGCATGAGCAAGCCACTCTTAGTACGATAAGATGTATGCAATGTAGCTACCATACTTGGTTCCTTTTAGGCATAGCGAATTTATTAGCACAGTGTAGTATGGCATGTGCCGATTTGGTCAGTGCTAGTACGGATATACAACAATCTTGCTTCCGTTATTCGAAGTATACAGCCTTGTTGATTGCTGTAAGCACACATGTTTCCCGCGCTAATTCTTTAACAGACGCTTTTGTAGCTCCGTTTAAGTGTTCAAAGGAAACATAGTGGGTTTTCAAATGTAATCGTAAGTTGAACTCACCTGCAGATGCTTTGTTATCAAATTCGTTTATAGAGATGCATTCCGTCTTTGACAGTCGATTCAAGCGAGATCGAAAAACTGTTTTCGGAGTATTCGCGCGAGGCGCTTGAAGCGCTTGAATGCTTTCCTCTATGTGATTCTGTGAATAGCTTAAGGAATTTCATCTCCTCTTTGAACACAATGACAAATGCGGAGATAATTGCTGCCTAATAAACTAACTTGCAGTGTTCCTATCTGTATGCAATACGCGCTTTCTAAAGCATTACCAAGGCATTGCTTCTTTTACGGATGTGATGCAAATAAGAACCGTGCTAAACCCTTTAATGCTGAGAGGAAAAAGTGAGGATGGGGCGAAGGGAAAACGAGAATGAGTGACTGCACAAGGAAGCGAGGTTTCACAAACGACATAGACACCGAGAAAAGCCTGAGTAATGATGAATAGGCGCCGTCAATAGGGGCGGGTGACACCAGAACGCGTTTGACGGATGTCAACGATGTGGCTTCGTTGCGAGAGGTAACAGCTTCACAGGTGTAAAATTACAACAAATGCGTCTTAGTAAATTTTCTATGAGATGAGGATGGAACACCCTTAATGCTATCATTTATTTTAGGCGGGATGTATTGCTGCCTAACTTGAGTATTAGTATACGGTAGACGTGGCCAGCCGGAATTCTTTTGGAACTGTTTCTGCTTTCACTTGGTTTCCTTTGCTCTAAACATTTCAACTCGTTTTTGAAAGCGGTAAGCTACCACGCATTATTTCTAACCTACTCAAGTCTATATGAACAGCATGGTCTTGAAAATCGTGTTTTATATGCAGCATACTTTGGACATTGCATTCCCAAGTAACAGTGCGCTTAAGATCCGTTTTGACCATCACTGTGGGCAGCAAAACTTACTGCAGCTTTAAAAGTACGGGCCATTTAATGGATGTTCTTATTTCGTGAGCGTAAATAGAAGACTTGAAAGCTTCAGTTGTAATGGTAGAGAAAATATGTCTTAAAGTACACTTTTTGCTAGCCAGCTGTTAGTTGTTTTCACGCCCTGGTGGTCTCCCAGAACGCAATGAACAGTTCTCACGTCAGTGGACTGCTAGTTTTTTACTCGTAGCTTTACTTTCATGGAAAAGGAAACTTTGTCAAAGTGTGTTTCAGAGCTTTGGCGACTTAGGCTCTGCTCTTGCATATTTGCTGCTAACGGATTTTGTAATTTAACAACCCTTGATTGTTTTGAGGAGCTCAAATTATTCAGACTGTAGCAGGGACTGCGCTAGATGCATAATGGCTTGCGCTCTAAAGTATGACAAGTCTTTATATGTAGTGTTTTTTACTTTTATATGATGTTTGCTTTATGTTATTTAAAATAGGTTCGCGTTCATCTAACGGCTGCAGTGGTTAGCAACAGGCATGGCAAGTCCGGACGTCTTTAGCCCAATAGAAAATTTTCCCGGAAGACAAAGGCGAGAAGCAACTATAGAGGAGACCTATCAAAAGAAGACGCAACTTGAGCATGTGATTATTCGCCCTGATACTTACATCGGTTCTGTTGAGCTGCATAAAGAAGTACGTAAGATGCTATGCTTGAGAAAAATATTGGATTGATTTGTATGCATTTAGGTTATGTGGGTGATTGATTCCAACCTCGACAAAATGGTACAGCGCGAAATAACCTACGTTCCTGGGTTGTATAAAATATTTGATGAGATACTTGTTAACGCGGCTGATAACAAGCAACGAGACCCTACAATGACGTGTATTAAAGTTACCATTAATCAGTGAGCGATCAATCAACACTGTCACTAGTCTTAAGTGTTTCTTACTGGGTTGTAGGAATATGAATGAGATTTCCGTTTGGAACGACGGTCGCGGCATTCCAGTTGTTGAACACAAGGTGGAGAAAATGTACGTTCCAACTCTTATTTTCGGTACCCTGCTTACGTCTTCCAATTATGATGATTCCGAGAAGAAAGTTACTGGTGAGTCACTTATGCTCAACTGCTATGATGCCAACGATTGTTTTGCAGGTGGTCGAAATGGGTATGGTGCAAAATTGTGCAATATATTCAGTAAAAGATTCACTGTGGAGACTTCCTGCCGTGAATATGGAAAGCTCTTCAAGCAGGTGAGACAATTAGTCGCCCTTATACGAACATCGATGCGATATCGCTCTTATACAGACATGGGAAGATAACATGCAGAAGTCTTCTGATCCCATTGTGATCGCTTGTTCACAGGCAGATTATACGTGTGTGAAATTCATCCCCGATTTGGCCAAATTTGGTATGTCTGCACTGGACGATGACATTGTAGCTCTCATGTCTCGGCGTGCCTATGACGTGGCTGGTTCAACCAAGGGAGTGAAAGTATACCTCAACGGAAAGCGGTTGCCTGTAACTTCCTTGTTTAATATTTGAATAGGAACAAAACTTATTAATAGATTGCTTTCAGGTGAGTGGCTTTCGTGACTACATTGACTTATACACGAAGAATCGGTTAGACGAGAATCAGCAACCTCTGAAAATTGTCTACGAACAATGTAATCCAAGATGGGAATTGGCCGTCACAGTATCTGACAAAGGCTTTCAACAAGTTAGCTTTGTCAACAGCATCGCCACTACAAAGGTTAGTTGCTATGCTAATTGAGTTAATTTTCAGCCGTTACATTTTTCCTTTATAAGAACTAGCATTCCGTCGTCGATTTGCGTCCCCTTAAGCCGTGTCCTAACGCCAAAAACGTTGCTTTATGCAAGTCTGAAAAGTAAACCTTTACGATATGTCCAATATTCACTATTTCAGTGAATAGTATACAATGGTAACATTTACGTAATTTCAAAGAAGAATAAAGGACGCAGTCTAAGCAGCGTGGATATATATTTTACAACAGACAAATAGAGAGTAACCTTTTCAGGGTGGTCGCCATATTGATCATGCTTTGGAAGGAATCATTGCGAAAGTGGTAGAAGTCATAAAGAAGGACGCGAAAAAGTCTGGCTTCAGCGTAAAGCCGTTTCAAGTAAGTCTTACTTCTTATTAAGTTGAATTATTAACATTCCGATCGAGTTCCCTCTTTTTCTTGTTTGCAGGTAAAGAATCACCTGTGGATTTTCGTGAATTGTTTAATCGAAAATCCAACGTTTGATTCTCAAACGAAGGAAAACATGACGTTACCAGTAAAAAGTTTTGGTTCGAAATGTACACCGAGTGAGAAGTTTTTGGGACAAGTCGTTAAATGTGGAATTTTGGAATGCGTTACTCAATGGCTTAAGTTCAAAGCGCTTGTGCGTCCAATGGTGGCAGTGACGCACTCATATCAGTTGTATGTTTATTGTAGAGTCAATTAAATAGTCAGTGCAGTAGCTCAAAGCACTCCAAGCTCAAAGGTATTCCCAAATTGGAAGATGCTAACGAAGCGGGTACAAAGAATTCTCATTCCTGTACGTTGATTTTAACTGAAGGTGATTCGGCTAAAACTCTCGCTGTGTCTGGGTTCAGTGTGGTCGGTCGCGACTACTATGGCGTTTTCCCTTTGAAAGGTAAAATGCTCAACGTTCGAGAAGCAACACATGCACAGGTTTGTTTCGTTGAGCCAATAGAGCTCCTGTTATTCTGTACTCGCTTAGATTTGTAAAAATGAAGAAATCACTAACATCCTGAAAATCATTGGCTTGCAATATAAGCGCAAGTATGAAAGTGCCGAAGAGTTGCGCACGCTTAGATATGGGAAGGTTATGATTATGGCAGATCAAGACCAAGATGGATCCCATATAAAAGGACTTGTTATCAATTTCATTCACCATAATTGGCCTTCGCTTATCCGGCAAAACTTTCTTGAAGAATTCATCACTCCCATCGTCAAAGTATCAAAAGGGAAGGAGGTAAAGGCTTTCTTCAGCCTTCCTGAATATGAGGAATGGAAAGCGCAAACTCATAATTGGTGCAGCTGGAAGGTTAAGTACTACAAAGGTAAAGAAAAAGTAACTGAAAGCTTCTGGACACAATAGCGTTGTTTTGACGACAGGTTTGGGTACATCGACAGCAAAAGAAGCGAAAGAGTACTTTAGTGATATGTACCGGCATCGAATTCGCTTTCACTATGCCGGTAACGAAGACGATTGCGCTTTAGACCTGGCGTTTAGTAAAAAGAAAGTGGAGGACCGTAAAGAATGGTTGTCTGATTGGATGATTAAGCGGAAACGCCAGCGGTTGGATAATATTCCTGATGTTAGTGTTGGGGTCCAAGTCTTCAACATTTTATTGAGTTGATTCCATTTTAGGCGTACCTATATGGAAAAAATACGAAAGCTGTAAGCTTTAAAGATTTCGTAGACAAAGAGCTGATTTTATTTAGCAACATGGACAATGAAAGGAGCATCCCTTCTTTAGTCGATGGTTTAAAACCTGGTCAAAGAAAGGTTATGTTCACTTGCTTCAAGCGTAATGACAAGCGAGAAGTGAAAGTGGCCCAGTTGGCCGGTTCCGTTGCTGAAATTTCCGCATATCATCACGGCGAAGCAAGCCTTATGGGAACAATTATAAATTTGGCTCACGACTTTGTGGGCAGCAACAATATCAACTTACTGCTGCCCGTTGGCCAATTCGGTACTCGTCTGCAGGGCGGCAAGGATGCCGCTAGTGCGAGGTACATCTTCACAATGCTGAAGTAAGCGCGACTTTGCTTTTCTTGTAACAGTAACTCAAATTAAGCTCTTCATTCTTTGACTGTGTGGCTAAAACTTCTCGTAAGCTTTCGTGTCTTGCAGCCCAGTAACGCGAGCACTGTTTCACGAGTCAGACATTCCTTGTCTTAACTTTCTGTTTGATGACAACCAAAGAATCGAGCCTGAATGGTATTGTCCAATACTGCCTACGGTGCTGATTAATGGCGCTGAAGGCATCGGAACAGGCTGGTCGACAAAGGTTCCAAACTATAATCCGAGAGAATTGGTAGACAACATCAGGCGTATGATGAACGACGAGGAGCCGCATCCTATGGTATGACAGATGGCTGATTGAAGTGTTTGTCAACTTGCTTATATTATAGAAACCGTGGTACAAGAATTTTCGAGGGGTAATTGAACAAGTGAGCCCAGAACGTTTCGTGTGTTTCGGAAATGTCGCACAAATTAGTCCTAACACCATTGAGATTACTGAGCTGCCAATAGGCATTTGGACCCAAACTTACAAAGAGTCCGTGTTGGAACCAATGCTATATGGCAGCGAATTGAAACAACCCTTAATAACCGACTTTAAAGAGTATCATACGGATACTACCGTTCGTTTCGTGGTCAAAGTGAAACCTGAAAATATGGCGTCCGTGCTGCAGAGTGTGCACACAGTATTCAAGCTTCAAAGTTCCATCAGCACATCTTCAATGGTGACTTTGTTTCTTTCTTCTTTCATTCCTTTAATGGCTGCTTCGTTCTTCCAGGTGCTTTTTGACGCTGAAGGTTGTTTACGTCGGTTTGAAAATGCCGAAGATATTTTAAAGGAGTTTTATACTGTTCGTTTGTCCATGTATGCGAAGCGCAAGGCTCATCTAATTGGTCTCCTCACGGCACAGGCAAAACGCCTTGAAAATCAGGCGCGGTTTGTTATGGAGAAGATAGAAGACATAATAAAAATTGAAAACGTGAAAAAGAAAGTTATCGTTGACCAGTTGGTCGATCGGCGCTATGACCCTGATCCTCTGCGTAAATGGAAGCAACACCAGGTGAGACGGCATTTGTAAGATGTTCTTAACATTTAAACCTTATTAGGAAGCCGACACTACCGAAGAAGATTCTGAAAGCATAGCAACTGATTCAGCAAGCGCTTGTCTTAGCGATTTTGACTATCTGCTTTCAATGGCGGTTTTGAAGTTCTCCGAAGAAGAAAAGGATAAGCTACTTGCGGAGCGTAGCCAAAAGTTCAAAGAACTACATGATCTGAAGCAGAAAAGTTCAAAAGATTTATGGAACGACGACCTTGAGTTGTTTCTCTCAGAATTGGATAAGCAAGAAAAGCGAGAAAAGGAGGATGCCAAATTGTCATTCAATGAAAGTAAGACTCATTGGAGGCCGGGAAGCAGTATTCAACAAAAGCAGATATTGCCATCTGAAAATGGAGTTCCTCTGATGCCAGTTGTAACGCAGGAGTTCAGACAGAAAGTTGAAAAGGCGCTCCAAGTTAAAATGAGGCAACGGGCAATTGTTAGTAAACTAATATTGTAATTGCACTGAGCACTAAACAAGCAAAGCTATTTTCCAGAAAACCGCCGAGGCAACAGGAGACAAGATTGCCTTAGATAAGCTGCGTAAGCGTAGTGCTGCTTCGAAGGTGAAAAATAAATATTTGTCTCCTGCTAAGAAATCTCCATTCCGAGAACAGAAGACAGTTTCAGGTATGTTCAGTGTACCTATGAGGAAAGTGTACTCTTATTCATGACAGCCTTTTACAGGCAGTGATCAGAGCTCAAAATCCATTACTGATTGGATCAGTACATGTAAGCCTCGTGATGCAGTTCCTTGTACTAAACCAAGTGACCATATTGGATTGGAGGAAAAGTCACGCCCTATCGGATCAGGTGGTGCATTGTGCAGCTAATCTTCTGGAGGACTATAGTAATAAATTATTAATAATTTTTTTGTAGGAATCCGAAAGTTCCTACAGCCTATGAAAGCAGTTATCGACACAGACCTTACGAATGCCGGCACAAGCGAAAGCAGCGCGAATATGGTAGGCAGACTACCTTCGAACTTTATGGAAGCCATTATTACAGGCGTAAAACTTGGTGCAAAAGTTAGCAAATTTAGCATAGTTGCAACATATTTGAAATATTTGTCTGCAATTAGTTGGGGTCGAAATGCACCTTTCAAAATGTACTTACAGTTTCAGCATTCGCAGTATTTATGTTAAAATGTTCAGCGATTGTTAGTACTGCTGTTGCGGTCACAAAATCAGTCTTGGTTTCTTAGGCTCAACAAACGGTGGGTTGCTTGAAATGGAATTTGACAGTCTAAGCTGATTATAAAGGTAAATAGCCGTTAATGTTAACTTGTCCAACAAAACTCAGCGCACGACTTTTGTTGTCGTCATTTCATGTATCTTCGGTTCACAAGACTTTCACTGTGCTTTGTTCGATGAGCTTATAGTTTGTAAGCACCACTTTTCGTTACATTAATAGTTATCTTTTGTCTCTGCTTATTTTTCATATGTCAGACATGTTCAGAGCATTCCGGTAGATTTTATTTCGATGCAGGCACGTGGTACTGACATTTTTCTGCTAGCTTCCATTTTTTAAATAGAGCTTTAAGAATTTGTTAATATTATTTTCCACTGTATCCTTTTCAAACAATTAGCCTACCAGTAACGATACTCAAAGTGGATGGGATGGAGCCATCGGTTCTTAGGAGTCGAGGTTGAAGTTGACGTAGTAAGATAAATGAAGCAGCCTAATTATTAACATGTGAAATTTAGGTATACTCAAGTCCGTGACGTTGTTCTTTGTACCGGCTACATATTTTCTCACGTTTGAACAATTTATAATGTTGCTTTGCATCAACTTATAAATGTATTAACACATAGGATACTATGTCTTTACGGGAGCGTATTTTAACTTCCCAGAAACCAAGAAGTTACACTGTGATAAGCTGTTCCTTACTGAATTAGGCGTGGTACTCTTGTTACTCATCCTTTTACCGTCCCCCGGAAAACTGGTTAACTTGAACTACCCCTGTTGAAGTGTATCCTCTTTTCTAGAGCCCAAAGAGAACTTCAGGTGAAGCAGCTGTTCATCTGCATAAAACTGCCAGACTCTCAAGCATCTCTGATGAAGGGAAAACTGGCTTACAGAAAGAATCCTCCCCTTTCATCGACTTAACCAGTGATGATAATGACCGAGCAGGAAAAGTAGGCCGTTTCCGCTGTTCGCATTTTCATAAGAATTGAATCGCCTCTTGCTTTTCTTCAGGCTGAATGCGGTCTCATCCAAAAGTTGCTCAAGGAAAAATCTCACAATACTACGAGAAAAGCTTCTCCGTTCTGCAAAGTGTCCAAAAATGGCGACCAATTTTCAAAGAAAACTGGTGTAGCAAAACGGCCCGTCGCAACTGTCGAGATGCCCCGCAAATCTAAGAAACCAAAAACGTCCATCATGGAATGGTTGGGAGACAAGCATGACGCTTGCCCTGAACCTTCCACTTCTGCAAATCGAAACGTCGCTTCTACACCCTGGCATTGTGATAAGAAAGATAGTTCAGCACTTATCATTTCAGATGACGATGATAGCATTTAGTGCTCTAACGGTTTCCGCATGATTTGTAGGCAGTACTCTTTTTTCCATAAATAGTTCTCTGTTTAACTTCGTGAGCATTTCACTGTTGGCAATGAAATATACCCTTTCTCAATAGGCAACTTTTAATTTATTTTAAATATCGCAAAATCCTCTTTTTTGTTGTAAGGTAGTATTAATAAGTTATGAATAAAACGTCAAGACGGACTGCTGGTTACCGCGCACCAACAGTACGGTGGGAAAGTCTCTGGAAAGTAGGTCCAGCCAAACCATATAAAGTCCATAGTCGCAGGCACCTTTTCTTGGAACAGGCATAGTTCTGCAAATCAATAATTAGAAAGCAGAAATTTTTACTACCACCAATTTACATGACTATAAGTGCTGAGGAGGTGGAGTTGGCCAGCATGAACTCCCTTGTTCGAATGTACCTCCACGTCTGAATATGCTGTTAAATTAGGCCATTCACCTTAACCATAATGTTTACCCGAATTTTCTCCGTAGCTAATTCTGTTTCAGTCACCAGATTTCCCACAAATGGCTTTACAAACTGTTCGAACTCATCAATGCTTAAAAAGTGATCCTTTGTTAAAGCGGGGCCATTACTTTTTCTACAAAATTACCTCTCCTTGGTTGGATTGATAATTTTCGGAATGACATTCACTTCAGAGAAGTTTACCCGGAACTTGCTTAAGAGCGCAGCCATGCTGGAAAGCGACAGATGTATATTGCGTACTTTGAACTACAGTTCTCACCTGGTTTCTTGTTGTCCCAACTGTTCGGTGCTCTTGGCGATGGTGAATACGCGAATCCTAGCTCCTTGCAGGTAAGATTTTGGTAACGTTAAAAGATGTGGCAGCAATAACGTTAATCCTGAAAGCAGTGCCTTCTGGATATTGCACTGTCTAATGATCAGCATTAGGCGTACTAACCTCCATCGTCAAAAAGCCAGTAGACATCAATTGTTGCCTTTTTTATCCGTGAGAAAAAGGTGCCACTTTCAATGACTGAGATACGCCGTATTGCTTGGAAAGTTTGTTCGTCCCGTCCGTTGGCATCATAATCAGGTTTTTCCTGGATGTTATCTTCTAAATTATCTGATAAATAAAGCTTGTGGTGGGAGAGCTCTGCTTAAGGCTTTTCTTGTTATACAATACCTGCTTCTATCTTGTCGCCTACATTTTTTATCAACTGCTGCTCTTCCTCTTGCTTTTCTTCTGTCACAGGATCCAAAGGGATCTTTTTTGCCACCGGACTGGTTATCTTGTTCGTGCGTAGCACGCAAACGCCAAAGTTGGCCGCGAAGGCGTGACTATAAGAAAAAACATTTTTGTTGAACTCTGCTGACTATGAGAAACGTCTGCACTCTATGATGTTGATGTATTGGCGAATTTCCTCGAGCGGCTTGAACTGCCACGAATGCTTGAAACCGATGAGCATTATATTCGGTTTCAACTTACCCAGACCGCACGTCTAAAGAGGCAACTAAACGTTTCGGGATCAGAATTTCTCGAAAGGAGTACATACTTGTAAGAGTTGTCGAGCTCCCTCGTCCATTGATTTCGTGCTGACTAAATGGAAGAAAGATCTATACTTCTGCCTTCGCAACCACAAAGAATAGCGCGTTTGAATATCCGGAAGGGTCTTGATCAACCTTTCCGGAAACTCTTGCACCAATATTTCCGCACATATAAGCAGACTTGTGTCTTTCGTTATGCTACTGGCGAAGTCTATCAAATGTGGGCGCACCATTGGCTCACCAGTCATAACGAGCATTTGAGGCCTCCAAGGTTAATACTATTCACCTTCTTTGGCTAATAAGTCTTGTAACATTACCTATAATTTTTTACGTGCTCTTCCGTGTGGCTTAAGCGTAGCATTGCATTTAATGCATTGCGGTAGGCATGCGCTTGGCCACTTGAACCCCAGTTGACGTCTGAAAGCTTTGCATGATTGTAAGAATAATATCAAATAAGCTTCAGGGACGGAGACTGACCTATAATTACTTCCTCCCTTCTCAGATTACGTAAAGTAAAACATCTTAAAGGTTTCTATGCTGTGAATTTTACTTTAGGTAATTCCATTCTTAAGATATGTGGCTTTCTAGTTGTACAGGGTGACAGCTAGCAAACAAGTATTTGATAGTTACCTGGTTTCCTGCGAAGTAAAATGACGTATAAAATGAGTATTACTGCCAGGGTGACTAGCGATGCCCACCAATTGCTTACTACCATTACGCACACACATAGAGCGGCACCACAAAGCGATAGCCACTTGTTATAATATTTGAATGCGGGTCGAAATCCTGAATATGCTTTAAGGATGCTATACTGCAAGTGGTTAGACTTACCAGGAGATTGTGAATACGACGCATCAAAGCAGGCATAGTTAATGAGCGCATAGGAGGCTAAGAAGAAGTTTGAAATTATAGGTGCAATAAGGTTTAAATCCCCTAAACAGTTTATCATCAGCAGCTTGCAGGAAAAAGGCTAAAGCTTTACCAATGGCGATTACCCCGCAGGCGATAAGGAATGTTAGAATGTAGGCAGGTCGTGGTTCGTTGTTTCTGCCGTAACCTTTGCCGAAGTACCCAATGTACGGGAAAAGATTGTCTTTGCAAAGTGCCTGAACTTTGTGAACTTTAGTTAAGCAACTGAACAGTTCCAAGGTGTACCTGAAATATTTTTGGCGCTGACACCATTGACGAAAGTGCCGAACTTAAGCTCGCTGCAAATATTCCCGCGGTCACCAAAGGCGGGAAAAAGCTTTGCATTTCCATAATCTGAATGCTGCTTGTAAATCTTATTGGTCATTGTATTTGTAACGATTACTTGAAAATAATTCATGGAACCGTAGGTGCAATTATGATATACTTCACAGGCACTGATGGTGCCATTATGCAAGTCTTGCAAACTTCCGGACGCTTCTTTCAAGCAGGTAAAACCAGTAGCGAGTATGCATAGGCAGTATATGCCTGATGTAATCAGTATTGCTAAAATTGTTCCTTTTGGAATGGCCGTATGCGGATCCTTTAATGGAAATTAAGCTGAAATGGAACAGCATAGCCAAACTAACTTTTAAATCGCCAGATATGTTCGCTCCGGCCATAATGCCGGTAGCAGCAGGAAAATAGACGGCGAATAGGCTAAAAAAGGTTTCTTCATGAAACGTTGGCATTAAGTTTTTTGTGAATGTCTGCCCTAAAATGGACATTCATCATTGAAGCTTTTGGACAACGATTAAGACAGGCTGTATATCATACACGAGTAGCCTTGCAATCCTTTTGCTTTCAGCTCGTCGCTTTTGGGTACGAATGTTCCTATGAAGAAATTCAAGATGGAAGCTGACAGTATTGCCAGCAATATCAACTGCGCCTAAAGCAGCAGCGGCAGTGAAATTTTGGCAACATTTTAAGAATACCTTTGTTTCAAAGACAACGCCCACGATAACTATTGCAAGTAAGATGATGGCAGTAATCAATGAAATTATTCGAATGTCATTTGTATAGCCGTCCACGATTTGCGCGCTGTTCTTCTGAACAACATTCATGAGGTCAGTGCAGAGAGCGTCCTGGGCGTACCTTCATTACTTCTACCACACTTTCCCCAAAGCCCACAACGTACAAGGCAACAGCCACAGCGTTGGCGAAGGAAAACAGCAAGCCTATGCTACCGCCAAATTCCGGACCAAGTGATCTTGAGAGTAAGAAGTAAGCTCCACCTTATTAATGAGCGTGTTGTTGAGGAACTGAAATTTTGCTTTTGCTTACCTCCTTTCACTTCACCGTTTGTCGCAATGGCACAAAGAGACAAGCTTGTTAACATCGTCACGCTTGATGCAATGAAAACGATCAGCAAGCTGAGAGCTATGAGAAAGAATAGTTTACCGATAATCTGTGCATGAGTTTAATTATAATTAAAGTTTACCAACTCCGGCATGAGCTGTTATCCATGCCAAGCGAAGATACAGTATCACTCCAAATATGCATAGTATGCATCTGATCTAAAGCAGCACTAAAATAAATATTCATTGGGTTAAGAGCGCAAGCAACAAAAGGATGGAAGCAACTTCAAAGACTTGTTCAAAAAAGGTGAATTATTTCTATTTCGTTTTCATCCGTGTTTTTATTGAGCCAGTCTGTATAGTCGTGTGCTACATTTGCTACAGCATGAAACACAGATTGTAAAAAGTAAGAAACCTTTTGCTATTAATAAAAGTTCTACTTTCTGGCTCCTGTTTCCTGCTGACTTCGGGAAAGGCGCCACAGCTTGTTCATAAAATGGTTTTCAGACGTGGTAACATTTCATGAGCAACAATCACGCGAGACTTATACCTATCTGATCGTTGAAGGATTTCAGCTCATATTGATTTTCAAACGCTCATAATTCTCAATATTTGAACCTGTATAATTAAAGTCCAATGAGTGAATGATGTGGGTTTTTTTGAAGCATTAAATTTGAACGTTTTGTTACATTTCGGTTTTTTGGTTAGCAATAATAAACGCGACACTCAATTAAGTTTTTCCTATGCTTATTAAAGTCACTAATAACTGATTTGCATAATTTAACTCATATAATGCTTGACTTACTCTGCTCAGTTATGCGTGTTGCAACTTTAATTATTATGGATAGAAGAATGCGCAGTAAGTAATGAGTTCAGTGGTCTCATTATCTAAGAGTGACTTTTCCGCTGGCTTGCTAATCAGAAGGCATTGTTTTCATCCTAATTTAAGTCGCCTACGTTAAATGTAGAAACTTCATTTCAGCCAACCGTTTTTTCCTAAAATCAGTCGTCGCATGCGCAATGCGCTCCTGCAAAAGTAAGGTCAAGTCAAGTTATCAATCTGTAAAGATTTGCACGAAACTGCTTCCTGTGATTTCCTAGGCACACAGACTTTCCCGCTTTGCGGAATTTTTAAAAAGTTACTCTGCTTCATGCTGAATATATCCGTTAATGCTTAATAAGTTACCGTATCCAATCAGCATTCACATGTTAACTTGCTCACAGTTCCTGAGAATAAATTTCTCAGCTTTATCTTCACTAGCAACTTTTGTAGGCCTACGGCTCGCTGTGCAAAGTGGCAAACCCCTTCTGATAAACTTTCTGTTTGCTCACGGTTTTAATTCAAAGCTACATCAACGTTACGCCTTGCACGTTAACGTTGGAATGTCTGGAATTTTGATTCATTGAATTTTGGGTTGTAATTTTCATACTAGTTAGGAATAAAGAGCCAAACCTATGCTCGGGCAAGTTTTCAACTGGATATCAATGAGCAATAAGGATGCTGAATGGGACGTGAAAAATGAATGAACACGTTTCAACTAAAAACCGATAAAACAAAAAATTCCACCAAAGCGTGATGTCAACACATGTCGCCTCCGTTTACAAAAGTAGTCTACACGTAGTGAAACTTAAATTTAGGACTAACCTTGATCACCCCCTTCATGTATGCTGTGCAGTTGTAAATTTAATCATCACAATTTATTTTGAAGTAAAACAAATTTCTTTAGACGCTGGGACCCAGTTTTATCAACTCTCCCAGGAAGGCAGATAGGATAGCAGGATAATTTGCATTACAAAACAAGCTCAATCATACTTACGAGAACGCCTTGAATCCATCCCAGTTTCTGCGCTGGTTTAGAGCTAATGGATCCAGTAATAATTTCGAGAGTTGATCGTTTCCGTGAAAGACCCTTTTCTCCCTAAACTGGAAAAAATAGAGGTTAAGCATTCAAGCTTTTGTTCTACTCCATATGGAGGCGAATGAGTTCCTTCGCGAAGCTCATCCATTGTTGGCCTGGAAGAGAACACGTTAACGACAGACATCATATTGCGGTAATGGTCTATATGTGGGAGTGTTTCCACAGTTTTCATGTTTCTAAAGCAAGCATATTTTAGTAATGTTCATTCCTTATAGGTATACCCAGTACATCGCATAGTTAGACATTGCCTCTGATGATGGTTGCTCTGGACTTCGTTCTTTTCCATGCGTGCCTTGTTTATTAACCGCTGCTGAAAAGTGCACCTGTTTCGCTGTGCCTTCTTCATTTTTTAGTCTGTCTTTAACGTCCATTGAACGTTTCCTATTTTTCTAAATTTAAAATAGGTTAGACAGAATGAAACACTAAGCTCTTTTTAATAGCTTAAGCACTGGTTCTACAGTAAAAGTAGCGGCAATTCACAAAAGCAAAAATAGCTAAGAGACGAGTCGAGTTTTATATGAATTCCTACTCGCTTTAGAAATTCCCTTATCGCCTGAGCAAGAAGCGCTCACGTATTCTGAAGAGCAATTCCCATTGCTACTTGCAGTCACTAGCGCTTGCACTGCTAAGGTGCGCTATGTTTTTATGCTGTGGACTATTCAAACAGATGCCCTTAATTCATTTAATTGGTGATAATTTATTCGTGAAACCAGACTTACAGCCACCCACCGGGTGCCATACTTTAGTCAACTCCTAACGTTAGCAATTTTGTGATTGTTCCCGCCAACTTGGCGACTGAACTGTTGACTTAACGATTACAGGGATGGTCATTCATTTTCTTATGACGGACAAAGTCGCCAAAATGCTGGCTTATCGAAACTTCAATGCATAGAGGAAGTGAATTTCCTAACATCGTCGGAAATACGCCCACTCAAGGTTGTTGAACAGGATGATAAAAAAAGTGAAACACTTAACTTTGCAATAATTGACACTAACGCTTGAGGAAAATTTTCCAAAAGTACAATAGTATAATCATCCGAGGGGCAAAATGTTGCCCCCCATAAAAGTATTTTGCTTTGTACACCTCGACGGACCACAAGTCAGTTATACTTCCTGCCAAAACCAATGGAAACTAACGTCTGAGAGTTCAGCATGCACAGACTCGGTTCATTAGCTTAAATAGATCTGTTTTCGAAATTCACTTCTTCATGCTATCTTCAATACAATGTACAACCTAACAAAGCAACGTTATCCAGTTTCAGTTGTTGTACTTCTTTGGTTCCATTAGAACCAACAAGCATTCCGCAATGTTTAATCAGCTGAAATAATTATCTGGGAACTAGACAATAGAAAATTCAACACAGGCGTTTGTTCAAGGATTAAGCGAAAGAGCGCGCCAGCCGGGTCGCTAAGTATTCGCCAAGTTCAATTCCGCCAAAACCGACTTGTTACTACTACTGCATTCAAGTCCCTCAGTCGTTTATTCAACTGAAATTAAAAACTGAGCTTCTCGTTAAGCGATGAAGTTTCATGCTGCTTCGAATAAAAGAAAATGTTTATCTAAGAAATACATCAATCCAAAATTACATGATTACTTCTTCGAGCGTAGTGAATAGGTCACTTAAACGGTATCACTGACGTACGCGTTAAACAGGGAATGAAGAAATTTTGAACATCCCTTCAAACTTTTGAATTTAACTTTTCTTCCATATTTTGCGTATACGGAAGCTTCTATGAAATTTTTGTTCAAATACGGAAATGGTGCTCCAGTTTGTTTAACTGGTAAAGTATGATTCCTTCTACGACTGTCAACTTTTCGTGCTAATTCAATGAAGAGTCTACATGTCCATTAGTATAGTCTCCGTATAGCAAACATGCAACACCTGCATGCTGTTAACATATTCTCACTGATATGGAAAAAGAAACGAACACTAAAAGATGAAGCAGCGTAGCAACTACGTGGAAGTGTGCCTTAAAAAATAGTTGTACCTGCTGCAAATATTGGCGCGCTTAAAATTTACCGATAACTTTGATGCATCTTGACCAGGTAAGGCAATAGGCGTGAGTAAATCAATCGTTCTCTTTCTGGAAACAACGAAACGTCTCGTTTGTTTACTGACATCCGCTTTTGTGTTCATGATTTCGCATGCAATTCCTCTTGGTGCAAGTTAGTAGCTCCGAAAGGTTATTCTGCCTAAAAGCTACGAATTTTCACGCATGCATCGTTGCCAAATACTTAAAATTTAATAAGCGCATAAAAGATCTCGTCGTTCCGCTACTTTCCTTATTTATGAGCCACTCTTTTCATTGTACGCTATGGTGCTAACGAAATGAGTTTACACTCACTCAGAATGGCAGGCGATGCTGAATTCTGACAATCAAATAGAATTTTCAAGCTTCCTACCACTTGGGACAATTAAACTTGCGAAGCGACTGCGGTTCCTCGGAAGTAAAAGTATGAAAACGTGAATTTTTAATAGACACGTTTCTTCTGAATGGACAGTAGTTGTACAGCTTATTCTATCGAGCTTTACAGGACAGAACAAGAAGTGCAAAACATTTCATCCTATATCGATTAGACTTTAGCATAATGGATCAACAATGAGTCTTTGAAGAAATGAGCTGCAACATTTAAACGCTTCAGTGAACATTGGAATTATGCATACGAATTGAATTTGCCGAACAGTATGCATGTAGGATTGTGTTTAAATTTTTTGACTTTATCGGCTAGATTGAATAATCGAACTTTCTTCTTAAAATATTAATACATCAATGTTTGTTACTGCTAAACGTAATACGGTATCTTTGTTCCATTCTCTGAGAAATATGCAATTTAAGCAAGATGCTGATAGTGGCTCAAAAACACAGAAAGCAGCGGTGAGATGCTATAATATGGAATCAATGAGGTGTTAGCTTCACCATGCATCGCTTTTTTGTTAGACTATGGAAAATTGCGGGTTAAATTAGATTTTAACTATAGCACTGATGAGTACTTGCATTTTGCTCTGAAAGAGCTCATATGAATATCTGTACTTACAAGGATAATCCATGCTCTTCAGCGGACAGGATGAACTGCGCTGATTTTTATGCAGCTCTTAAGCTTTCAACAACACCGAATAAACCAAAACCTCCAATGAATAGCCTGTGAAATCATATAACGTGCCAGTGAACTAGACAACATTCAGCTTCATTGCTATCTTAACTCCGCTCCGCAATTTTGTCACCGTTGCTTCATTTTAAGTCACTGGAAGAAGAATAGCTCTTTTTTAGATGGCAAAAATTGAATAACAGACGTCTAGTGCAAATTGGCTTTCCGGAAACGCAGTTTGCTTTCCAATGGAAATATGTACACTTCTTTATCTTCAGTTTAACTAAGACCCTTAAAGTTAAAGAGTGTAGGAAGGAAAAACGACAGGAAGTGGGTTATGTCACTGAGCTGAAGCCACCAAGTGTCACGGTGTTTTTCAGTCATTAGATATGGCATGCGCTTGTTGCTAGAAGTTATCGAACGGCTACGAATGCAAGCCTTCTTTTCACTGGTCAATTGTAAAACCTATTTGCTATCAGATCGACTAAAATAGGCTGGGATATCAGGATTTCTGAGTAATGCCTGCCAAAATATTTGCTTACTTGAGGATAGAGAATCGTTGGACAAACGATCAGTGTCCTGTTAGCTTTTTGATCAGTATTCTTTCCCGTATGCCCTCCTTTGCTATTAGAAAAGCTTTTGTACAACTAACAATCTATTCAACATGCGCGTTCCATGTTGATATTAAAGGGCAGAACCCTCTTTTCAGACAGTGCATGCTGAAGCTGCGGAAACACACAATGCATTGATGAGGAAACCGCTTTGGTAATCTACTGAACTTTAGGATGACGATGGCGGCATTGGACTGGATTTAATAAATAGCTCACAAAAACTGCGCCTGACCAATCGATCGGAAAGGTGGGACTAATGTGATCCTTCCCTTTGGGTTAAACTTTTAAACATTTGCTTTAAGCGAATGTGGTGGTGATTACTTGACTTATTCAATAGTGAACTTTTATTATCGCTTTAATTATTGCTTCATTTCAATATCGGTTTCTGATGACGTAGTCTGAATTATGTAACAAAAGATGTTTGCGCAGAGCAAGTGCTCGACTTGTAAGAAGACGCAGCTGCCTATCATTTTGAAGGCTTGGACATTTTTATAAGTGTATTTGACTAGTCAACCGATTATCCTGTATTTGTAAGCACAATGAAATAAGTCGTGCTTAACTGTCTAGCTTAGTAATGTTTGCCAACTTGGCATGATCGTCCACTTTGACTGCAAATAATAACTCTACCGTTTCCCATACAAAATGTTGGAACTAGTTATCACCTGAAAGTACATCACAAGTAAAGGAACATTAAATAACGGGATGCAATAACGGAAGAGCGGAAGTCTTTTCTAACATGATAAAAGCAAGGACGTGATACTAAACCTGTGCTTATGTTTTCCTAATGAACCTGTGTAAATGCGCCTTCAATTGTGTACGGAAATTTAAAAACATGTTTTACAGGAAGTTCATCACATTAGCCCACCTAGTTCTCCCCTAATGGTTCATTAGACTTGCTTTCTAAAGCGATCAGAAACTGGAATATATAAAGATTACTTGGAAGAAAACAACACTGAGCCCTAAGGCTTTTTGCCGCCTTCAGAGACTGTTCATATACCAACTGGGTGGCACGATGGCAAATGACAAGACAATTGAGCTTTTGTAGAAAATACTATGCTAACACTGTCTTTCTTTCTCATAATGAACCGTTGCTGCAGGAAAGAACCTTCTTATTATTCTAATCGTCCTTTCCAAGGAATCATTCACGTGGATCACCGGAAGCTGTATTCTCCTGCGCTTTCGAAGTACCTTACGTGAGAAGAAGCGTACCATTCATCAACGTGTACGTTTAACAGGACAAAAAATTCGCTTCTGCCCAAAAGGAAACAAGTTATTTCAGCTTAGCTATCTTAATTTTGCCAACTTGTTTCATTCTTGATAATTACGTGAATCGACTGAGCCGTCAACATGTTGTTGCAACTGCCAAATGAGCCAAAAGACTTCCCAAAAGATTTCCCGGCAAAGCATATTCTCAACTTGAACTTCGCTATCAGGTTTGTATGAGTCAGACGAACTTCCGACATAAAAGCAAAATTTTATCAGGTTAAAGTTAATACAAAAAATGTGTTCACGTTGGTGGGGGGCACAGCTAGTTGCGAAAGGTTAAAGTTAATATGGTAATGAAGGACTTCTACCCTTCTTGGTAGACTTTATTTCAACGAGTATTCCATTTTAAACAAAATGATTTGCAAGACATGTCAACCAACAGAAGCTGATTCGCTGATTAAGCTTCGCAGGCGTATAATAAAAGATTAAAGCACAGGAAGGCCGCTTGAATTCTTTTTTCTGACTTCTACCGGTACCTTCAGCCATTTGAAAGTCAATTAACCAGCCTGCGTAAGTTTGTTGTCCATTTTGGCCTCAACGAAAGACTTTTGTCAGTTGTCCTAAATTAAAATTGTCTATCAAGTCTCTTCTTTATATCACTGAGCGATTGAACTGCCTCTCGCATTCCAAAGCTAAAATACTGGTCTGCATATTTCATCACGGTGTCATACTTTCACGCATTCATAGATGGAGCTTTAGATAGGATTGCCGTCAACATGTTGAACATTTTTCACATTATGAGGCTCGCAACCGCTGCTAATAAACATAGTCATAATTGTTTTTTTATCAAGTCAGAGTGCTATGCATCACTTCACATTACTGTTTATTCTGTCAGCTTTTTATCACTTTGCCCTACTGGGAGAACAAAGTTGACAGGACAGAGCCCTTAATTGGGAAAACGGTCACGTAATTTTTCTGAAATAACCTTGTTGCGCCTCCAGCGTTTATCATCAAGCGGATGATGGCACAATAAATTGTTTCGTCACGCCGACTACACTTCTCTGACACAGCAACACTGTAGAAAAACGACAGAACTGACGTGGAAACGTACTCCTATTATCAGAGTAATCAAATGCTCAGCGTTTTACTTAGTTTAAAGACAGCCGCCTACAATTGCGACCGGACGTGCCGGCGTAATAATGCATTGTGAAGTTGAGAGTTCGCTAATAGTCTGGTTCACTTCCGTCATATTAGTAACTTATTTCTTAAAAGTTCAACGCAAATTTCCGCTGTTTAGCTCTTTAACATTTTCTATGTGATCTGTTTAACTCGTGTTATTGCACAAAGTAAACAGTTTCATGAATCAGTGCTAAAGGAGTCATCAGAAGCGACATGCAATAAATTCCTCCAGATTGGCCTTTCCTCCAACTGAAATGGGAACGTATTTTATTAATACAAATGTTACCTGTTCCTGTATGCATAGTGTTTTCGAACAAAACGGTATAACTTCATTATGTTCTCGGTACGGCAGAAGTCCTGCTAGGAAAGGTCTTCATTGAAAATATGCGTAGTTTCCGGGGCCCTACTCACCCCGTCATTATGCTGATGAAAGGGCGAGCAAGGCTCTGAAAGCTACATATATTTCCAATAAAGGCTTTTCCCAATAGGACTTTTGCAGTAACGAGAATACAATGTTATTTCTGAAAATTTGACCAAGTGAAGCATTTTACCTTTACAAATATTATTTTTTTATGAAACTGTTAGTATCATTCAACAGTAACATTAGCAGTTTAATAGAATTGCCAAAACGATGAATAGACAGACCTTTGCACAAAAGCTAATAGACTATTCGTGAAATGGTAATGTCGCACTGATTAAACTAAGTCATGCAGTCAACACATTGTATCAGTATGGCTCCGCAGAACAGGAAAGAAAGTAAAGGAATGACACAAATGTGTTAAGGTAGTTGCACCGCGTTAGCTGGAAAGAAATTCAACTTTTTGGTTTACTGAATGTAAAAACGTTATGAGTTTCCCCATTCGTATCTAAGGACTGATTTCCACTGAAATGTATCCGGAGAATTAGAAAGACTGCAGTTTTCTAAATGAGTCGAAATCAGCAAAGAACTTGATGAGTGAATCAACGCTAATATTGAAAATTCACCAATTTCAGGGTTGTGTTGTGATGAAATATAGGCTGTTTCTTAATGGCACGTAGCTCTTCTTTTTCAAAACATGTTAGCTGCGTTAGTTCCGTTTATTCAGGGGAAGAAGCTCAGAGCTCTCGGGAAGTTCCGAGTCTTCTCATAAGAATAAACGGGCTTAACGTAACCGCAGTGTTTTCATTATGTTACATGTTATATGCTAAAACATAGCAAATAAACCAGTTTAAAGTGTAACCTTAATCTATACATGGGTAAAAACGAGGTTCTCAAAGCTGCCTAATGGTTCGAAAAGCTCTATTTCTCATCCGTTACTAAATAAAAATCGAATTCTGAAATTCATTAATAATTCATTTGAAAATTCTGTTTCTCATCACGTAAGGCGAATGACAGAGCTGATGGCGGCGGCGGCGGCTTATTTTTACTGTGGTCGTTTGACCGCAAAGTTGACAGAACTTTATCTGTTAGATAATCACTACGAAGGGCGGTGATAATTTGATTTCTGCCTTTAATATGGTACTGTTAGGCATCATTCTGAGAAGGGGTGTTTACAAGACATTTTATTCTATTTTTATAAAACTGTAGTAACTAAAAATATTAATGCGAATAAAATCTGTTGCGTTAAGGAGGCCGCGAGGTTGAGTGGAGCTGTGCAGCTGAACGCCTCAGAAATCTCGTACACAATTAACAAACTTTGAGCATGAACTAAGCTTACTCAAAGTGCACGCAAAATTCACTTCAAAGGGTCATCGGCGCGTCGTTACAAATCATAGACCCGCTTACTGCAGGAGCGCAATTTCGTTGTCGACAAGAGTAATTCCTTAATGGTCAATGAAAGACTTTTACATTAGTGCAGCAGAGATAAATGGAATTGCGTCTGTTCAATTACGGTTAAATGACACTTATTTGAATTAAAATGAGTACGCTGACGCCATTATTGAAAGTACTTCACCAGTCACGATCGGAGAAACTACTACAACTGAAAACACTGTAAAGGACAACAACCAATGGTAAAAAGGTCATATACGCCAAACACAAACATTTCTAGAACTTCGTGTACAAAAATGCCTTGTGCAAAAGATGCAGAATACAGCGTCTGAAATGTTTTTTCAATAGTCAACATGCAAAGTGCGAAAGCTACTTTAACCATTCTGCGTTAACTTTAAAGGCCCACGAAACGTTAAGGCTCTCTCAGATGTCTAACTGGTGCACCACTAGAAACATAACAAAGCGAGCCAAGCCAACTTAGTAATCCAAAGTAACTGACAAATGATTGAAGTACTACAGACTAACAAAATAGAACAACTCAGAGGGTTCATTGCCGATCTAATCTAGGAACATTTATTAATACTTACGAAACGCAGAGAAGGAAAGTGGAATTCAAATGGCTTCTTCGCATGAGTGCAAGAAAGACTCGTCCCTTGTAAAGTTTTCGCTTAGATTAAAATGTCTGCGCCCACACGGATGTTCTGGAAAATATACGGAGTAACGAATTTCAAAGTGACAGTTGAGACTTGTGAAGCGGCGCCTATGTTGCATTCAGATTTAAGAAACGAACGGAGCATATAAAATCAACGGCCTAAGGTGTAGTACCGAAAATGACATCTTGTAAAGGCGGCCCGGAGGGACCTATGATTAAATTATTTAACTATACTTAAGGTTTAAAACATTCTAAGTGCTGTCTTGGGAATTGTACTCATTTTCCCTTACTGGAGAAGGCAGTGAGATATTGCCAAACAGATTTCTTAACATTTCATATAAGGTTTAACAGCGTCAGGCACTCTCTATCAACCATTGGTGAATATAAGATAATGCGACAGGAGATAAATGATTTCAAGTGAATAAAAAAGTGCACTGGTGCTAACCCGTTTTGCTTTAAAAGTTTCCTAAACATCTTCAAAAAACAATGTTACCATTTTGCAGAATACAGCTGCTGTTAATAATGTAAGAGCAGCTATGAGAACTCAGCCCAACTTATAACGTAATAAGACATAGCAAACCTACCTTTGCGCAACAGTTACTTTAATCCACCTAAGTATTGAAGACATAGATGAACTACGATCTTCCTTACATTGAACAGTGGCATGTAAAAAACGTTAAAGCATTCAGCTAAGCTCGCCTGTCACTGGCTAATCTGCCTGGCTTGGCATAACAATCTAATTGCATACGAATGCTTCAACATTAATAGAAGCTGATGGGAGCTAGTATAGCAAGCAGGCATATGCTTTCTGCCTATTTGCTGGTCACATTATTCATCAATCAACACTGAATCATTTCGAGCATTTCTTTAACTGCGAGTACCTCGCAAAGTACTAACAGTTTCGAAAAGTGAAACAGTCACCCTTAAAAGGGTCACTGCACTATGTTCACGATGTGTTAATAATAAACGCTAGCCATTGATTCTTCCATATTTCACGGTAATTCTGTCTAAGCTAACCAGCCTGATTTTTACGCTACTTTCGTTATGTTTATTAGACCCTATACTTTTCTTTCAAATTTTAGGTTTAAGTCTGCGTACCCATGCAGAAAGGCACGATTTGAAAATCACATTTTTCAGATGCGACTCAAACATTTTTGACAGAAAGGACAAAATATGCGTGCTTTTTAGACTACCTTTTACCTTATATTTAAGCACCCATTATACAGACAGATAATGGCGTGGCTTACCATATCCTTGAGCTGTTGGTCGTGCGCTTGCTGATTCTTTGGGTTTCGTGTGATTTTGTGTATGCGGTTCTCAACAGTTCCGTTGAGAATTCCTTTATCTGAATTCTTCAAAATGGTATCACGTGATTGTTAAAATTTGAATTTAGTCTATTGTACACAAGCAGCTTTAGGTAACCTATGCCAGTAGCAAAGATATAAGGACGAATAAACCCGCTGGGCTGAAAAGCATGTCACTTCAAGAAGTCTGATCTTCTCCTGATCACAGTATTAATGAATTCAAAGAAATTTTAAATATTCTGAATACTCAGAAACAACAAACCATTCTAATAAACATCGACTGAAATAAAGCAATGCACTTAATCGAAATGGTTCAGAACGAAACGAGCTAAATATCTTTGAATACCCTGAAAACCATTGTATGCGTGTAAACGATCAATTTTTGAAAAATTATCTTCAAACGACCATTTCAAAAATATAAAATGGGACTCTTCATGTAACGACGACTATTCATTCCTAGAGCTGCTAGAGCAATTGATCACATGTTGATAGATGGCAATAAAACAAGATTTCTAAGTTCACTCATCTATTAGTAAAGCAGTCTGAGTTGCACTTACCAAAAATGTCAGATACAAAAGGAACAAACAGTAAAGCGCGAAAATGATTTGACTGCAAAGGAGATTGAGGAAACTGATACAAAATAACAGAACAAAAGTAAACTGCAAAAGTCATTAATAAAGGTACGCTCATGACTACTTTGAGCTGTCATTGCTACTACAGCTGCCAGCTGAACCTTCATTTTGGAGAAGCTGAATTATTCCTACTTGCGTCGCTTAGTCGCCTAACAATTGCCTTGTTGGACTGCATAAGGCAACTGCTCTGTTTTTCCCTACCTAAAGCAGCTGTTCATGTCATCCTCGTGATTGACAGAAATTAAAGGCTAAGAATGAATAGTATGCTGAATCAAAGGCGAGTGCACTCTGGTGCCCAGACTTGTCGTCAAAGTTTTCAAGGCATTTCAGCAGCCCGATGAAAGCTATTTTCTCATTTTAGTTCTTCCATTTAAAACCTGTATATTTCGCTTCTAATGCTTTAAACTACAATTAATTAGAGTAAGCCTGTTTGTTTTAAAACTTATTGAAAAGTCACCCTGTCATACATTGACTGGGGGTAGTGCTGAGAGCAAAGTCAAGGCATTCATTAAGGCAGATGACTAAAGGAGGAAACGCCCCAAGACTGAAGCATGACTACACCCACTCCAATTGCTTCAGAAAGTCGACATGGCAATCTAATTAAAGATGCTTTGGTAAGTTTTCGTTGTTTCGTGAAAGCATAAACGAAACATACACGTAAGGTCATTTATTCCGCCGCTACCTACTTTTTATAAGCTACGTCACACTTTTACTAAGCTGGGAAGCATAATGCGCAGTTCTGAAGTTTGCAATTTCCAAATTGCGTTAACGTTGCTGAGCTATTCAAATTACGTAAACTCATGATAGTAATCGTTAAAGAAATATTGCATCTCACCGATAACATTTGCTATTCAAAGGGAGGCGTAAAGCGCAAAGAACACCTTACCCTCTATTGGCGCGTGGCGTGATAATCAATCAATTTCACCCGAAGGAAAAGAAGATAAAATTAAGAATGCAACTTCTGATGTAGAGGCTTTCAAAAGCGCATTACTGCAGTACTGCAGCATGCCCAAGTCATTGGCTAACAATACATCTTCTGTTAACAAAATTATCATTCCTCAGCTGGTTTTGTCCCAGTGAACAAAGGCAACGCATCTTTTCCATGTATTGTAATACTTTAGTTCGCTCCTATCGGACTCTAACTAAACTGATCTACGCGGCAGCGCGTGGGAACTGGTTGGCCATTGTTTGCGACTGGACATGCCTTGCTTGATTATTACAAAGGCGCAGTCTGACTTCGTATCTTTTTCCAATGAAATAATAGTCTCAGCCTTACTAAGATGAACTCTTGACTCGCTTCAAAAAACTTAAAAAACAAAGTGCCCGACGCAAACTCGCCCACAGCATTACCATACTATGCTGCCGTATGCTAATTTCAATGACTGCTAAAGAAACAATCCACAATAAAGAGAAGAGCTTATTACACGAGGAGGCAATGAAGTACGATATCACAGAAGTTGTTCATTTAGGCACGGGATCCTATCTTCAGCGAGTTTTACTTCTATGGCTTACTTCCAAGGGAAGACGTTGAGTTAATGCTTTTACACGACGGTGAATTCCTTGTCCGCCAGACAAAGAAGATCTGCTTAGAAGCTAGTGGTGCTGTAATTTCTGTCAGATGGAAAGGGGAAGTTGTGCACATTGTCATCTTGAAGCACCCCATGGTAACATAAATTTAAAACGCATACGCAAAACACTTTACGCATGAGGAAACCTAAGGCCAGCTACCTACGTTGCTATTACTTAAACGAATTAGCGAGTCTGTACGATATATAGGTACAAACATATCACGTGAATCTACATACCGTCGTTCAGACGCAAAGAGCCGATCAAGTATGCGTTAGTCTAAATACACAGTAATTCCAACTATGAACATGATTAAGTCATTATCGACCAATAATATAGACAGCTGGTATTGGACTAGCGCTTCATGAAACAAAACCAAACTATTAGGCTACTACTGCTTATTATTAATACGATAGGCCAATATGCCCTTACTATTAGAAGAACAACAGTTCAGATTTTGAAATTCTGATGACCTAACTTCCCTGGACGCCTACGTGATACTTACCCTCGATCAAGCAACTGCCACCTGTTCATTGAAAACTTTATTCTCTACAACTGTGCGGCAAAATACTCGACCAGTGAGCAGGTTAAGGTTTATTACTAATGGTAACAAGCAGGAGCAAGAAGTTATGTAAAGCTTCCGTCACCAACAGTAGAACATTACTAAAAAGGTAAAGGATTACTTAATAGCAAATCTAAACTCTTTCAAAATATCGAAAGCTGAATAAGTGCTAACAGTAACAACAATGATTAGCGGCTGCTTATGATGATGAAGAAGAGACTGCGACAGTAGGGAGAGGGTAGTGATCATGTTGTTCTTCTTTGCTTATCATTATTGTATTTACTGATTCGCTTAAAACATTCAGGGCTTTTCTTTGGAAGACAAGGTGTTCCCCACAGTGAGGGATCTTGTTTCCTTCTATCAGGCCAAACAATTTCCAGTCACTAAAGAATCCGGCGCCCTATTGAAAACGGCCATTCATCGAGCGGACTGGGTACTTCACGAATCTCAAATTATGCTTATTGAAAAGCTTGGAGAAGTAAGCAAGAAATTAATTTTTACTTTTCAGTTTGACAAGATACATCATGTCAGCTTTGCCCAGTCAACCAAACAGCATGTAGGTGTTATTGAGCCCAGAGGTCGAGGATCAAAACACGCCCATTAGCCTATAAGCTTGTGGCTACCAACGTGCTTCATTATGAAAACTACTAATTCCCGCTAGCAGCAAAGAGTGTCTGCAGGTGTCATATTAACCTGCAGATAGAGAGTTATACCGCAATACATACCTTTGTTGAACACGGAGCTCTCAAAGAAACATTTCCCAATGGCCAAGAAATTATCCTTATTTCTGTGCACTGTTAAAAGAGTCCACCTGTTGTATCCCTCAAGAGGTAGACAGTGACTTTTTAATGCTTTTAGTAACACAGACTATTCCTTTTCCAAAATGAAACGTTGCTGACGTAACTCTGTGTTCAACAACAACAACAAGTGACGAACAATAACTTCACATTAGCCACTCCTTTGGGTCATAAATAATTCTACTAAAAGTTACCTGTTTTAGTTGCTTTAAAAGTACTATCCTTTACCTTTCTCAAAAAAACACCCCCCGAAAGCAGCTGAATAGACTAAAGCCTCTTTAATGACAGAAATCATTGAGCAGCGATTTGTCTTAAAATGTGCTACTCGGCAAATACAAAACAGTTCCTAAGGGAATAAGAGCAAATTACCTATAAGTAGCAGATATACTCAATAGACTTTCACCGAAGGTAGAACTATGGACTAGGTAATGAGACTTTTAAAGTTAAACGAGAAATACGGAAGTCATCACAACAAAATGATCGCAAGTGAGGTCCTAAAAATTGGCAGATCCCACAGTGAACTACAGTAATTACCGACCATCACCTATTACGATTTACTGGGGCTACCATATTCAGCAATTTCGACGCCATATTGGAACTTGCCGATAAATCATTTTCAGTGCCATTCTAGGGGCAATTCGGAGAAGTCTGGAAAGCAGAATTGACAAAAGATAACGGTCGTAAGGAAGTAGTAGCCGTCAAAACTCTGAAAGCTGGTGAAGTTCCAAAGGCAGAGCAAAAATCATTCTTCGACGAATGCCGAAGGCAGCGTCAGCTAAGGCACCAACATCTTGTAAACTTCAAAGGTGTAAGCTTAGAAACCACGATAATGCTTGTTATGGAACTATGTGACAGTAAGTTAATTTATGATAATTTAGGGAACATATCCTCGAAAGTATTATACTTTTTACACTAAATGAGAATACTAGGCTCGTCAGTCCGAAGTGCCCTTGCTCTATTCAGTTTCTTTTAAAGAACAGCTTCGCTTTCCTCACAGTTGAGCATTAGTATGTCATTTCAAAAAAGGAAGCAAAGTAACAAAGCCACCTCCTGATGGTCCAGTCTATTAAAAACAAACTCAGGCATCTCTTGTATTTGATAACGAGATTTTCAGCAACGCTTCTTAAATACTTGAAAAAATATGAGAGCGTCATGACGCTCAGGGAACACGTCAAGCTTATGGTACATGCATCAAGGGGCATGGTCTATCTTGCTTCAGAAAAATGCATCCATAGGTGACAGTCTATTATTTATCCGCTTTAGGTTTATCAGTAGGACCTCTTTTCCTTTAGAGATCTGGCAGCCCGTAACTGTCTTATACGCCATGGACGACTAAAGATCGCAGACCTTGGAATGGCCCGCACAGGGGACATATATAAAATGCACCAGGGCAGACAGAAACCTTTGCCTGTTAAATGGACGCCACCGGATACTCTTATGAGTCGTGAGTTCAGTAGTTTGACTTTTGAGAAGTACCTAAGCTTGCGCAACCAGTAAACGCCTACTGAAGAGGAACAAAACCATAAACCATAATTAACAGTCTTTCATGGAGCAACACTAGACAACGCGGTCAGCAGCGTTTTGGAGTACCAATAGCCAGTGCGAAGTACTTGTTGCATCATTAGCTGAAAGTAGTCTCCAATTTCAAAATAAAGAAACAGTTTCCCACTTCAAAACACCTATGAAGCAGCAGGGACAACGCCTCAACTGTAGAATAACACGTTCTTATAAATCTTTCCATAAAAATTTTGCAAGCCTGTCGTCATTTTCTTAATAGCTGTTATCTCGAATGAGAAAAGTATCACTTACTCCAAGGATTGATTTCTCTGAATTCACGTACTTCTATTTTAGCAGTGATTACGCAGACACGAATTGAAATTTACTTTCGTTGACCACCTTTAGTTTACACGCTTATTCCCGTTTCTCATGTAGCAAAACTTCAAGAGAAACACAAGTTTTCTTCCCAGCACAGCTTAAACACTTCCGCGGCTCAGCTTCTTTGACTATTCGTATTGCTGTCGCCATTGTTAGCGCGTTTCTTCCAATTCTGCACACTCGAAGGCAAAACAAGGTGAACACTCTCATAAAATAACGGAGCCTTCACTTTGCAGGTAATTACACAGAAAAATCTGACGTCTGGTCGTTTGGAGTTTTGATGTGGGAAATATTGACAAATGGCGAATCGCCGTACGCTGAATTAGCCTTAAACGCGACGAAATCATTTGTAATTGAACTAATCACTTTCCTGCGTCAAGGTTCGATAAACTTATGCTTGCAGCTCAATTTCGTAAGATAAAATTCTTTCCAGGGAAACGCCTAACGCCGCCACCGAACACACCGGACGAACTGAAGTCACTTATGATGAAATGTTGGGAAGCTGATCCTGAGAAAAGGCCAAGATTTGTAGAGATCGCGAGACGATTAGACGATATTTACGTTGCAATCAGCGATAAAGGCGGCATGCTAACCATGTTTACCAGAGTTAGCACCGCAGGAACAGGAACTTAAATGTTTTTGTCGTCGTCTGGCAGGAACGCATTTCTTGCTATATGGTAAGAACAATGATTCAAATGAGCTAAGGCCAAATAAAAGCTTACTTATCTTGGCTTTGAAAACTGCGCGCACGTGCCTTTCTGCGAATGATCAAATAAAGATAAACAATTACAGGCAGCATAAAATATGAAAACACCCTCCCCATGTAATCAATCACTTGACCAACACTGCACTTTTGCTGAGCGAGCCAAATCTAGAAAATCTCGCATAGCAGACTTTACCAGATCTGCATGTTCGGTATTAAAAGGGAATCAACAAACAAACAACACTGTCGCTGTCAGTGTAAAAGAAGCAAAATAAGGGCAATATCATTCAAGCATAAAAGGTTAACTGAAGCACGCTACGACACTGGCGTTAGTAAATACATAGGATTCTAAGCTGGGGAATGGCTTAACAGAATTGAAAATCAAGCAAACTATTAATGCGAAGCGAGGTTATCAAAATTCGGTACCTTACCTAAAAGAGGAACAGAAGAAAACGAGAAGAATCAACGAATCACATGTGTTTAATGCTGGCCAGTTCTTCCTAGCGCAGAGATCCATGGGGGAAGGTTATGGCAAATTACCAAGATTCTTCAAACAATAGGCAGGACTCAAATTTGAAGCATGCAGTGTGTAAATTATTTTCTAAGGTTCACGAACAAAGTTGGCACGAAATAAAGATACGCTGTGTCTTGCGTGCGCTCAGGCGTGACGACGAACATTCTTGTGCACTACAGGTTTGACGTCGCACACGGACTGCAACAGCAGCTGGATCACTTTCTCCTTATTTAAGGATACGGTCTGTTCCAATAGCTGTATTTTCATGGCAGCATCCTGTTCAATACGCTGGGCAATGTCTTGTCTTGAACCCAAGTGCTTCGCCTCGTACTGGCGAAATTGTTGTTCGCGCTGTTCACGATACTTCTCAATCTCTTGCTGAGCTTCCTCTTTCGCTTGCTTGAGGCGCCTTGCCTTTCGCTTCCGTGCTTCGTTAACTTGCTCAGCAGCTTTCTTTTCAGCAGCCAAAAGTTGCTGGATGCCCGTCGTCTGGCTTGCCATCGATGGTCAGTCAACAAACACAACAACAATGATTATCAGGTACTTGGTACAGAATCCCAAAACTTTTTGAAAATTATTCATGCAGCAGGCACAAACGACAACCCGTTGCTTCTGAGCAGAACATGCTACTACTATTATTACGATTTAGAATTTTTCGTTGACTTGAGAACCGAGAAAAGGATCGAATACACGGCTCCTTTTCATGGGAGCAAAAGCTTCTTCAAGAAGTATTAATAAATGCTTGCGGTAGAGCACAAGATTTCCGAAACTCAATCCTCGCATTTAGCAAGCGTCAACTAGAACTACTCTGTATGCTGATGGCTGAATAAGTTTAACATTGATAATGTGCGTTATACGTGACTGATTGGAGGAATCTGTACCTGTCAATGAAAAGGGAAAAAACATTATGACCTTGCTGACTTTCTGATTGACTTCCTACTTTGTTAAACAAAAAACAGCCATCATAATTTTTTTCTTCAGTTATTAATAGCAATCCTTGAATCTTTGCAGACAGCTCGTCATAATTAACTCGTTGCTTCCCGTATGAAGTTACTATTCTTCTCAGCGGTACATACAAATGATTCGCAGTTGCATCAGTTTTCCTGGTCCATTAATCTTCACGTGCAAGGCTACAAAAAGACAAGTAGACTTGATTAACGTTGAAGCTCCCATTAAACTTACTGAATTATTGTCACGCTCTGTTCTGAATAGTATTCATCACTTATTGTCCAGTAGATGTGACAGAAAGGTTTGAATTTGAAATAATGTACGACTCAGATAAACTTTTAGCTGCACACGTCATCCTTTCGAAACTTCTCTAGTAGATTAAATTAGCAACTGCTGCATGTATCAGTGGTATTCAGCCTGGCTAGAACTTTTTATTCACGTTATTCGTTTTGCAGTCAATCTGTAAACAGAAGTTCCCTGGTTTGAGTTTTTACTTTCCTATGTGCTATAGCACCAACATGAACAGTAGTTATCTATCAACAGATCGTTGTCATTCCGCAGTATGCCACAATTACAATGCCGTCTTTTTGGCCACATCTAATGGGCATTTGTTCAGTCTTTGCATTGCTGATCGCTAAAGGAAATTTTCGGTAGTTTTTTCTACTTTCCGTCTCCACTTCTAATGCACATCCCTATTGGAGATGCATGCATGTTTACAGGTGATTCGCTCTCCACAATGGATTGCCATCTTCAAATAATCGTGCATCGGGAATACGTGAAGCGGAGCATAAATATTCTATTACTAGTGGAAACAAATGTGTTACGAGCTTGTTATTGTGACTGTAACAATTGTCTGTCTTGCTTCCATAAAATAAACGCCGTAACTTCCGTGTTCATTGCCCCACGTGTCTACTGAACTTCGAACGCTTCCGTATCGTAAGATCCTCCTCAGTCCAAAACAGGGAAACGCTTTTGCTGCGACATCTCGCAGACGTTGCCTAATGGCTCCTATACCATCCCGCACGAGCAAAGAACCACATGCTTTCACCAGGCCTATCATTTCCAGGTAAGAATGAGGCATGCAAAGAAGAATGTTTCCAAGATCTTTCCAAATCAGTCCCCCTGCCCAAGGATACTCTGAGACCGCTCACTTCTCCTTCTGTTGTGTGCAGTGCATCTGTACGAGGTTGGCAGACGCCTTCAGCGGTATGAGATAGCCGCTGAGTTTGAATATCATTTTAGACAAATGCCCACCCTTTTCTTTGTGACATTTTCTGGAGGCGTTTCACAGAATTCAATTCCTCTATGGTAACCATCTTCTAGCAGAATGCATACTAGACAAGGGTGATATAGCTCAAAACCCTCTTCGGAAAAGTGCAGGGAAGACTGCTTCAAGGAGAGCGGATCAAACTGATTTCTGCAGGTATATACTCGATGGCGCCGGAAACACTATCTTTTTCTTCTTCTTCCTGGATTATCACACTGTGGTCTCCCACTGTGTACTAAATCGTTAACATTCTCTATTTTTTCAAGATAAGTGACACGACACTTGATCGTTGTGGGATCTGGCGATGTAACCAAAGAAATTTTGTTCAAGACTCTTTTAGGTCACACGTAATTGCTACATGCATAGTAGAGTCTTACCATGTGAATACATTCCTGCAATAGGCGTCTCGAAAATTGGTTTTAACCTGAGAATAGGGTGTTCCCTTAAGGTATCAAGCGAAAACAACTGGCATACGGAAAAACAGTACAACAAAAAAATGAACTAAAGGTACACGCCCACTTGTAGCCAACCTTGCTGTTTCGTTTCGCGTATTATAAAAGAAATTACTTGAATTTATGGCTTTTGATACAAGCGTGCAAAATTTCATAGTCTCTTCCAGAAAAGCAGTTCTTTCATGTTTAGCCATTTATTTGTTACAGAATTCTCCTAACCCACATTGTCCTATTGTCAAACGCAGACATGACTATGCGACAAGGTCGACCCTGAAAGCCGCGTCATAAGCAAACGAATAAAAGAGAACAGGCTGCCGTTCCATGAACACTTGTGAAACAAGTGAACTGGAACAATTGAGCTTCAGGTTTTCAGTATTTTTGAATACTTTGTCGTAGTGCTCAACGCGAAACGTGTCAAAAATGAGTTGCTGTTTTTATGAGGTTAGAGTTTTTGCCCCTCAAGTGGCCTCAAGAGCAGACGAGCTGGAAATCGCAGTCGTATTAATGCAAGTTAATAATGGCACTGTTTTTATCATATTTTATGTATTACCCAAACTTATTGTTAATAAGTCAAATTCTGGCTATCGTCTTAACAATCTTCTTTCTGGAAAACTTGCAGCAGTACGGAAGCGTTTCCCTCAGTCCTTCACACTGGACTCCTTTTCTCTGACCTTAACGCAGAATCTTTCTAACCACTGCTTATCATTTTTACTCTTAAAGTAAATGCCTAATGACTTTCACGTAGCACCTATTCAATTTTAGTTCTTTATAAGCATTACAGTATTATTTTCTATTTTGTAAAGAGTAGCTCTTTTCTCCTTCCCCTAACTATTAATATCAACTTTTGCTTACTTAAAAGATAAGGAGGCAACTACCCTTCGTGCTTAGCTGCATCATATTTTTTTTTAACAAAAGAGGATTATATTCCCGTTCAAAAGTAAATATACTGGAATGGATAGAGCAATGCATTCCTCTAAGGAAGTCTGTTATTTATTAGCAGATACGACATAAATCGCCACGCCAAATCCTACTGCACCTCGCGTGCTTCTATATTTATATTCAGGTACACCTCTTGTCCGATGCTCTTAATAATAGTACTCCTGCATACACTACAGTAACCATAAGGAAATTAACTTTGTGGACTAGTAGCTTGCATAATGCACTTAGTATCCAGAGAAAATGAATATCTAATCGAAAAATAGGGCAACACGTGACACTCTCGTCCTTTATGTGAACGAGTGAGTGAGCTCAAGTTTAACCAATGCCAGTCAAACACTTTCTGCAGAGCAACATAAAGCGGAAAGATGCTAAGCGTTAATAAAAGTGCTTCAGCAGTTAAATGGCGGCAAAAAGGTTGAAACATGGTCATTTCTGAACAATTTCATTGGAAATCATAGCTACGGCGTGCAGTTGGGATGTCATCAAGTCTCGTATGGACCGAAATGACTTTATAATGTATTAATAGCACGATGAATCACACGTACAGGAACAGTTACGTTACGCCTGCAATAACGGTGATTAAAAACTGTGCCGCCAGGTAAACGTGGCGAAGGACAACTGTGACGCCTACGTTTTCACATTTTTGCATTAAAAAGTTAGAACAAGTACTGGCATGTTGCGGAATTTTACGCAGTCGTCTCCCAAATCATCCAGAAGGTTTCAGTCACTGTCGTGTAATTAACTTCAAGAAGCAATGACGCTTTGCGCTATGTCTGACAGTCTTACGACGAAAGTTCAATTTCAAAGCTGAGTTCTTCCGTTTGCATTTAAGAATTGGCTAATCTTCGATTCGTGGGGTCAATTAGCCTTCAAAGATGAGCAATTTAGTGTTTATGAGCTCCTATGAAAATAACTTTGTTTTTACACTCCCCGTTGCTGAATTGCGAGTATCCATTAACCCGAATATGTGTACAAAAGGGAAGTGGACTGCAACCGCGCAACCAGCAGTTGCTCCACTTTTGAACAGATACTTGTGAGCGCAAGCTGCAGAATGGGTTTCCTTGAACCGGAGCTTCTAGCTTTCAGCAGGTATCTGATTGCAAGACAGACCTTTCAACTGTGAATGATAGCTTCAAGTTTTTAACATCTTTTCAAGTAGAGAATGTGACCGACATAGGCTCTTTTATAAATTTATTAAATGTCAATAGGCACGCATTCCTACAGCAAATATTAACAGACGTTATGTTAGCAGACTGCCTTAACTAAAATCCTGAAATGGCAAACTGCAAACAATACCAGTGAAATGAAACCGTGGTTGCAGTGGGATGATGCAAAATGCGGAGCAAAGCCTTTAAGTAGCATAAAATCAAGATAATAGAATTTTGAGTAGCAGAAAAACAAGACAGACTGGAAAGTGATATCGAAGCACTGAAATTACGTTCCCGAAATCGTCGCATCCCAAATGAATGAAAGTTTAAACATTGCCTGGCGAGACAGATGCAGAAGAAAGAGCTAACTTATTAATATTTTGAAACTGGCTACTTTTTCATGGATTTAAACAGGGTTAACAAACCATCCACAATATTATACAACAGTAAACATGAAAAGAGCAACCTAAAATATTTTAGAATGATCTGCTAAGTTGCTTCCACTCTAAGACATTGCCTTTGACGAGATTGTCAGTTCGCCTAATTTGTCTTAGAAACTGGATACTACAAAAGCCTTCCAATCTTCAGCGCAAACGACAGAAAAAAGGCATTCCGAAACCTGTGGACTTTCAGTGAACTTCGCGCTCCGTTCATCTGTCCACTGGTAGGACTACTGGTTCATTAAAGTATAGACGCTGTAGATAAAAAACCAGTGAACGGAAGTGTGAAACGCATTAAATGTTTTGTCAGCTTGATTCTCTGCCACGCATATGGTACGACGGGATCATTCTTCTCTTGTAATTGATCGTACTAACTACAAGAGCATTCGTAGTAACTAACGAGGTTATGATACTTGAAATCAACGGAGGAAACGTCGAGTAAGGTTACAATGCCCATTTGTGACTACTTACATTGAAATCTTGAAATCTGATTCGCAGAGTGCAGCAATTTTCTCTACAGAGATGCAGTTTTGTGGAAACATGAAATGTTGGCCCAGAATGATTTAACATGCAAAATCCTATGAAGCGAAGTTCGAGAAAATTAGCATAATCTAATGTTCTGATTTAATAACCCGCGGAACGAAGGAAACCTACGATTCAACCCCAAACGCTATTCAGTCTATTTTTCCTGTAATTCTGTATATTGCTTGACAAAGAAAAGTTGGAAACACGAGCAGGTGGACGATTAGAATAAAACTTCAATTATGTTTAAGTGAAGTTTTGCAAAACGTATTTCCTCGCTTGCAACACAATAAGACGTTTCAGTTTTGGAATGCACTGGTTCTGCTTGCTCAATCGGGAGGTTCCCCTTCAGATGTACTCGAATGAAAATGAATACCTTGTTGAGCTTCGTCTCGCTCAATAGTGCCTTCGGCAAAAATATAAAAAATTTGAAAAATTACTTTTATATTCTTCATGTTTAATCATGCGTTTTATAAATAAACCATTCTGTTAGTCACTTTTCAGCTAATGGCACTGTTGCACCTTAGCCTACGTACAATTTGCCAATTTCAGAGATGAGTCGTTTGGAAATTGGTTGTTTGATCATTACTACTGCGCACCAGCAACAGTCATCTACAAAGAACGATGATAAAAAGCTCCCCACTTTTTTCAACGTCGCGAAACAAGTTTCCATCCTGATAAGGCCACACTGACTAAACAAGGGCTGCGCGCGTGAACTGCGTGTTCGCCGCACACAGACGGTTGTCCCATCGCGCGAGCTCAGCCGAAGAACTTGTTCGTTTTACTACTACTCACCATAAAGAAATTGGAAATTAAACGCTCCTGCATTAAGACGTTGGTTAGCGCTACGCAAATTTCTCGCAGTTCGTCCAAAAAATTTCGAATGAGCCGACTGAAAAAACTTTGCGTACGATTGCTACGCTACTAATCAGGTAAGGAATTTTCAGACTGGTTATAAGGCGAGTTAACATGTAGTCTAGCAGTTGAGCACAGAGATGTACACATGATGCTATATATGAATATTAATAAATATTTTAATTAAATTGAAGATGGGTGAGTTAGACATATTTTAATTAGACATAATTTCAGCTGTCATATAAAAATCAGTAGAACGTCTGTCCAGATCAGTATCTACATTACGTTAATATGAACCTCATTCGTTCTGTATGTCTTTTTAAGATTTTCGACTGCGAGCTTCTATTCATTCATCAAAACTGGTTTCTTAGGTCAGACCTGAACTTCGCCTTTAAATTACTGTCATGGTAACTGCGCTTTTGTGAATGCTATTGTTCAGTGGTGTCTGAAAACATGATCTCAATAAGTTGCAGAGACGTCACTCTGCTGGACTCAGTATGACTACATAGCAGCAAGCTGGGCTTTAGTTTACCACCTGTTGTGCCGACTGTTGTTGAACTGTGAATCATGACAATTTCTTATTCAGACAACTTTGGTAAACTTTTGCTTCACTGGAGAGGTAGCCTTTGGAAATCCATATGGAAGGATTTGCTCGTTTTCTTGCTCATATATTATTCCATTAACATGGTGTACAGGTTTGCTTTGAGCGAGGAGCAACAGAACAGTTTCCACATCCTTGTGAAATACTGCGACAAGGCAACAGGACTCATACCAATCACATTTCTCCTTGGCTTTTTCGTTTCAATGGTCGTGTCACGATGGTGGGAACAGTGCAGCTATGTGATGTGGCCAGATCGTTTCATGTGCTTCGTCACTGCCTATATTCCAGGACCACAACATCTCCTCCTAAGAAGAACAATAGCACGTTGGTGTAACTTAGCTTCCGCTTTGTGCTGGAGAGGCATAAGCGTTCGCACGCTGAAACGTTTCCCTACCATAGAACACGTTGTTCAGTCGGGTCTCATGACGCCTGAAGAGCTTACTACTTTTGAGTCTACCGAATCACCTTACGGAAAATGGTGGCTACCTCTTATATGGGCAACAAACCTAATACGCCAGTGTTATGATGCCAAAATAATCGATTCCGTCCTACTGCGTGACCTTGTGCAGGAACTACACAAGTACCGAAGCGGTTTCGGAATGCTAGTGATGTATGACTGGGTGACTGTCCCACTTGTTTATACACAAGTTGTTGCAATTGCCACCTATGGATATTTTGCCATTTGCCTCATCGGCCGTCAATCCATTGGCGACTCTGATGAACCTGACCTTTACATTCCCGTTTTTACAATCCTGCAATTTTTGTTCTACATGGGCTGGTTGAAAGTGGGTGAAGATCTTATGAATCCTTTTGGAGAAGGTAAGAGCCTATCATTCTACTTACGCTTTATTGAAGATCACATTCCTTCAGCAGTAGATAATTATCCTGATGCGGTAATTCTATTACTATTAATACCGTGCCGATTGTCCTAATAAGTGGAGTCCAAGTCAACGGTAGAGAACCTGATTTATTAGTAGATTTTGTTAGCTTTTGAAACGGTCTATAAATCGCCAGCTCTTATCTCTCATTGAGCAGATGCGTGGAACGCTTCAAAAGCTGTCCGGATATGTGAAACAGTGCTTCCTGCCATCAACTTTTTTTCACACATTCGTCCTCATATGATGGAAACCTATTCCTTAACTTTAACAAGAATATTGTTGTATGGTAGATGTGCTCTTATGTCCGGAATTACCTGTATAAGCAATCATAAGCTGAAGGCGACTAGTAACTAAAGATCTCCTGCCTTTACGGCAGCGTTGTAGCTACAAGTGCTTAATCGAAATTGTACGTATGATCCTGAAATTTTATGTTTTCCTGTGCTAGCGATATGTCATATGATACTCAGTTAATTTTTAGAACGCTAGATTGTTAGACAGAGTAATTGTTTAATTAGCTATTAATACTAGTAATCAGAGTGTTGGTAAGTTCGCTCAACTGTAGTTATTAACCCAAGTATTCTGAACAAGGTCAAGGTAGGATGGTTTCTGTTATGATGTTGGACATGTTAAATTTATTAAATATACTTTCGGTTTAAGATACGTTTAGCTTGTGATGGACTTGTCCGACCTAACCCTATTGTAAGGCGATGAGCACCTGTTTATATGCTGAGGGCATGATTATGTGGCATGGCAATAATGCTGCTTTCATATTTTCAGATGATGACGACTTTGAGTTGAACTACGTGCTGGACCGTAATATTCAAGTAGCGTACCTGTTGGCTGAAGATTTAAATGACCAACTGCCTAAGCCAAAAGCTGACATATACTGGGGACAAAAAATTCCATTGGTTCCGTATACTAGAGGCTCCCTTAAAAAGCCAGACAATGTTTTCACTGGCCACTTAACTGAGCTCAAATTCAAGGCAAAGGACATGGACTTCGTTGAGCAAAGTTCCCTAATGGAAAAGCAATCAACGTTCTCTTGGCCTACAGTAGCAATGATGCGTGCTGCTCATCTTCTGCCTCGCAAAAAGCACAGGAAGCGATCGTTTTCAGCATCATCATCAAAACAAGTGTGCACGTTAGCTGATAGCTCAACGGTAAAAGAAGGTGCCATAAAGGCAGAAGTGGTAAAGAGTAGTGACAATACAGAACCATTACTTTATGTGGAAGATTTTTCTGAAGCATAATGCGAGTTGACATGCTGCGGTTTCAGCACTTGAAGAAGAGATTTCAAATGAAGGAAACAGGAAAACGTTGTCACTTTGCCCACCGAGGAAATAAACCTGCTCCTATTGTAGTATCTTCACTTGTTGAGGCTTTGAAAACATAACGTGGCGGACTTATTTGGGCCAACACTATGCCTGGAAGGCATGTCACTTTGGCCTCCCATTTTCCATTAATTAATTGGTTGATTTTATCATCAGCTAGCCCCTTTGCCACACATAAATAACATAATGTTGAGGGCCGTCTCTTCCATTATGTTCGTTCTATTTCGCTTCCCTGATAGCAGCTGAAGAATGTCATATTTTGAATGCAGAAAGAGAATTCAGTTAGTTATTAGACTTTCCGTTAGTGCATAATCTAACGGAGAATGCATTAGCAAACAAGATTTGCCCGGTGATGAAAACTTTTGCAGCAACAGAAAGTAGCTATACGTTGTACGAGACTACTCATTTTCGAAATTTGCTTAAAATGTGACAAACGCGTCTTCCAAAAATTTTCTATTTCTGTCATAACATACGGTTAGTCTGCGACAATGGAGCAAAAGGATTATAAAACTTCCCAGCTGCTACAGAAAGGGACTTTTCCGCAGTATGACCTACCGTTCTCGAATAACGTTCCAACTCGCGATATTTTGCATTTACAGACTGAACGCCAACGCTTTTTTCATGGCATATAATAAGGCTAATTAGCTTCTTATGATGAGCATCCAACTTATCCATTGCATTTAAGGGATTTTTTAGCACGCTGGGAAGAAGCTGTTTTCTGTTTGGAATGTTTCAATTTCCTTGTATCTTGCTAGCGATAAAGACATTGCGAACCATGTTAATAATAATCTGATAAAAATACTTTTATTTGACGTTAAGTGCAATCGGTTCCGCCCCCGCTCTTTCCATTAAAGGCTGTTGTGAATAATCTGTGCTGTCGATCAAACAATTTTGGGGACAATAATACATACACTTGCAGCCTATTATCTTATCTCTGATCGCGTTACCGTTTGCTACTTTTTGACACTCCGCGCTAAATGCTGACGGAATCTCGATTCAGGAACTTCGCCATTCAGCTCTTTTTACTAGTCCATCCTATGCCATCTTTAATGAAGCAGAGCGCCCTAATAATGAAATTATTGGTGCCAAAACTTTCTTACTCAACGTATGCACTATTCATCCGCCCCACAGTTCTTCTAACCGTAACCGTATTCTGATTGTCAGGTCGGATGAACTGATAGTATACTGTAACTATCACGCCGCTGCAAACCTTTCTTTGCGATTTTTAGCCACTAATATAAGCAAAATTTCTTCTTGTCGCATTGACAATGAAAATTACTACCTATTGATCAGATATTGCCGATTTGTTCATATTTTTCTTGGGCGACGTTTCTATCGGGAAATACTGCATGCCCCCGTGGCATTCTGACACAGGTTGATGTCAGAAAACTTAGCCTCATAATATCATCTTCATAGGAACCACTGCCGTTTTGTTAACTTCTTACATACAAGTAATTTGTAGTGACGACCTCTTCTCGACAACAGAAGTTCACCAGCATGCATAAGCAATTCGGCAGTTGCTTATTCGTCGCCTGAAGTGACGCATACCACGATAACGAAGGACAGCCGCTCTGACGACATTTCAGAAAATGTTAACAGTGCTGAAAACTTTTAAAGACTGAGAAGTTTTAAAGCTATTATTTAAATGTTTTCTGTCGCCCATTCAAACTGCTTTATATATCAAGCAATAACCTGTATCGTTGCTTCTCTTTCGCAGAAGAACAGTCACTCTCTAACTGCTCAGTGCAAAGCTAGATTTCGACGGCAAGTTTGTTAAAAGTTCTCCGTTATCAGTGCCGGCAAAAGGGCGCGCGCCAGTTAGCGCCAATAGGTCATCGAACATGAGCATCGGAAAGGGTCAACACGGTACTTCATTACTTTTCATTCATGAGTGTCGCTAGGCGCTAAACCATTTCTATGCACATTGTATGTTTCTAAAACTCAGCAACGGAACAATTTTTAATCTCACAACGGCCGTAAAACAATATACTAACGTCTTAATAAGAGCAGCAAAAATCTGCTAACGGACTACCATCCACGAGAAATGTTGAAGAAATTTCTTCGCGCTCCTTTGAAGCCAACGTCAGTTCGTTTTAATTAGGCGTTCCTTTGAAAATTAGATTTGCCTGAAATTTCATATTTGTTTACAACTTTCAGCAAATGACATTCAAGTTTGCTCATTTTAAAGTACTTGATGCTACTACGGACTAGCGAGAGAAGCATTGCAAGTTGTCTAGGTTGGCATTACATTTGTAATAGACAAGTCAGCTCTACTGCTGGAAGAAACAGCAATATTTCTGACTCGATGTACGAAATTTAAATTCAGTTACGATAAACTAGCAACGGTAAGAGTACATGTACGTTTGTTTTCAAGAAATGCACGAGTCGCCACCACTGTGGATATCATTTTTTGACAGGCGTGCAAAAGCTATCTGACAGCCGCTATGTGTCCCCACGATGCTAAATGGAGTTCTAAGATGGAAAGCTTAAACAAGGGAGTAAATCCCCTCAAGTCTCAGTAAGTCTACATGGCGCTGCATGGACAGACGATAGTGCCCGGATAGCGTTAGCACGTCTATCAAAGAATGCTATCCACAACGTACATTTCTTGAAAACCAGTGACACCACCCTTATTTTATATTCCAGTTTCAGTAGATGTTAACTTGTCCTATAACTTGAATTGTGCAAATCAAAAGCCTAAAGCAAAGTGTTGCATTAAACCGCTGTACTAAGTACTTAAATCCATTTTATCATATTCTTGAAAGTGTACGCCCTTTCAGTTTAGCAATACTTACCGGAAATGTTTCACATAAGGTTTTCAAATTCTTCTTTTTCCCTGGACCGTTGCCACCTTTTTCTAGAAGCTCTGCAAACAAACAGTATCAATTTCTGCGTTCATTTAAGATGGTATATCAACCTTTTGCTGGCCTTTCTGGGCTTCTTAGGCTTGGAGGCACTTTGCCCCATGCTTATAGCCTGCAGTACCACGGCCAGAATTAGAGAAGATATTCCCGTCCACAGGGCCACATAGGTAGTGCGCGTCATGTAGAACAATCCAAAAAAGCCTAAAAGCGTTTAAAAGAGGTGCATTCCCGGTATGCCGGCCGCTTCTCGACCAGTGTAAATATGTTATCAAGGAGTACGCTTTTCCTAAAAGGTGTTTTTACTCGAGTGTGAAGCATTATTGTTTCGTAGATCAAACATTCGCCAGAGCAGGCAAAGTACGAAAACTCATAGGCGGTCAGTCGCACACAAATGAAAACTCGCTTCTTTATTATGTAAACATTTCTGTGCTAGATAATTCTGTTTTGCATTAATTGCCTTACGAAAATGGATCCGAGTGACTTTTTAAAGCCACAGCCGATTTTCTCTGCCTGTTGCTTTGTCATCATAGCGAAATTGTCTACTACTCGCAAGACCTTGTTTTTACTGATGAACAGACTAAACGTAGCTTACTATACTTGGGCAGTTCACACTGCCAACCTCTTTTGTCAGGTGGGCATATACAATAGTATCCGTATCTACTATTTTTGTCCAAAACGCATTCACCAAGATCACAAGGAGATCTGAGCTCACATATATCCAGAATTATCTGGCAATGTAATCCAGTAACACCTGGTGGACATTTACACCTGAAATAATATCACACTCGCGCGAACATAAAGTCACTACACCGCCTACTTGTACATATAATCATTAACCTTTTCGCAACTGGCTCTGTTTCGGCATGTATGAAACCTACATGGATTTAATTGATGTTGACAAAACTCACCGCTCTGACGTAGGTCACAAGCGCAGCTGAAATGGCGAGATACAATTTAATAATAGCAAGAACAAAGTGATACATGTATTTTCGTTTATGCTGCTCGGTTGTTTTGCAAATGCCTGGTAGTTTAATGCACGGAATGCAAGTAGAATTGTTCTTGCATTTGTTTCCAGCGCAAATTTTTTTCAATGCACTACGCTTCACTTTTCTTTCACAAAATGCTCCTAAAAATACGCGCAGGTCTCATTTCAGTGGAAATGTGATTCATAACATGATTTCGGTTTCTCGTCGATATTTGTAGGACGTCAAGCTTGTTGAGTACTCTTCTTCGAAGCTAATGAACGTTTAGCAGTAACAGTTTCCCAGGCATCTGTAATTCGCTATGCAAAACGCAAGGGATGTAACTTCTATCAATACTGTTGCCTCAATAGCTTCACTGGCTTCGTAAAAGAATACTCAACAGAGCTGACCCTTCACAGATACTGATGAGCTTGAAGCTTGTGCGCAACAGAAAAGAATTCATTTGCAATGCTTGCTTCACAAACATCAATACGCCTCGTTACGTTGGGTTCTTCATAATTACAGCCGTTTACTTGCTCACCTGTATAACTGCCATTGCAAAGGCACTGCTTCTGAATTCCACTGCCATCCGTAGAAGCAATGACGTGACACAAATGTCTACCACTTGGACACGCAAACCTTTTTGTGCATGGATTTTTTATCTCACAAAAGTCACCGAAGTATTCCTTCGTACAGCTGTAAAGATGCAATACTTCGAAATGTCTTATACTTCTAATGAATATATACCTGCAAGTGAATCCCTTATCTCGTTCCCTCCCAGGTGGAGGTGCATGCTTCCTACAAGTTCCTTTATTTAGACATCGTTCAGGTGTTACAGTAGTATCACTGGGACATTGCGGTTCTCTATTTGCGCATGCTTTTTCGAACGCAGTTAGCTCACAAGGATTAAATTCCTTTGTGCACAGTCTGTCTCCGTTCCATTTGGCTGAGCAATTGCAAAACTCCGTTGGTCTGCCTGATATCTACAAATAGTGCTAACACGTCATTTTTTATTTTGAAACTTGAAAAAGGTTCAAACAGTACTATTAACAGTAACATTGATGCATAGGAGTAATTCTACTGGCAAGCTTAAAAAGAGCAACCGAAGCTTTTGTCACATTTGACGATTACCATGCTTCATCAACATAACACGACTGACTCTCTGCGGCGCTTTCTTTTCACGGCGCTTAGACAGACTTTTTTCAAACGACATTAAAGGAAAATACTATACAGGCCGCCCTCGTATCCGGCGTTTTTGATTCGAAGTATTTTCAGCGGACAGTAATGAATCTAAACGCACGCTATCTCTGTAGTTGTTCCTCCCTACCTTTAGGAAAGTCTAATCTATAAATAAGCTACAATATAAGACAAACAATTATAACTCATAGCACTATTGTATTCAAACAACAAGGCATAACCTCTGTAACAGCGTTCTGCAATAAAATTTATCAGATTATGAACTTCTCAAAACGACAGTACAACGTCCATTTGTTTAGTCGAACCGAAGTCAATGATTCAGGCACAGTGATGTGGACTTTCGACACACGCCTGCTCGCAGAGGGCAGAAAGCGTAAGTTACGAAAATTCATAAACATTACAGGAGCACTATCAGGGCCTAGTTTTTATTGATAAACTGTCACTTGAGATTACCTTCTTTGATTACTCTCATTACTTTCGCTGTCAACGGAAGAAACTGTCAGACGTATAGAATTGGGGTTAGGGTCAAAATCCCGAAAGTCGAAATCCCGATAGGTCAAAATCCCGCATGGGTCAAAATCCCGATAGGTCGAAATCCCGAATAGGCCGAAAATGCAAAGCGTGGCCTTGTTTAGGTTGTGCATTGGCATCTTCTAGCTTTGGATTAGCCGAAATGACTCCTTCAGCGTTTGCGGCTCACCTATGAACACAGCTGGTTTTTTTTCAGCAGTGCAATCTTTTTACTAACCATAAGAAGGCAAAGAGATCAACACGGTTAACAAAACTAGAGGAAAACTAGATGTCAATGCACAACTGAAGCAAGGCCACACTTTACAGTGCACTTCTTTCGACCTATTCGGGATTTCGACTGTCGGGATTTTGACCTATCGGGATTTCGACTTTCTGGATTTTGACCGCCACCGATGGAATTGTTCTTCTGGGCTTATCTGAACTGCGAGTAGCGATAGCCATTGTTATTGAGAGCATTGCTAAGCAAAACAGTTACTTGCATACAACATCTGCGATACACAGTCGACCTGATAACCGAAACTGAGTGATTAGTGCAGTGATTCTCAGGCGGGCGCTGGAAGGCCAAAGGCTGCGCTGGACCGCAGAATCTACACCAAAAGGATGGCGGACTCCAAAATAAAAGGCACATGTGGTCGAATCAGCACTTCAAGCTCTCCATCTGACACTGGAAGCCCCGCAACCAAGAGGCTGAAGGTCAAACGGCACTAGCGACATCTGGAGGGTGCTGGCGCGAAAAGGGTTGGGAAACTATGGGTAAGTAGATATGTTGCGTGACAACGTGAATAAGTTGCTCACAAGGAACTGAACATGATTGCATCTTGTTACCCGGAAATAGCTTACAATTCAAATAGTTGAAATCATCTCCAAAAAAGTTTGTTTACATTTCCACCCGCTTTCCGGCACGGATAGTAGACACTGCGGATGTGGTGACATAACCGATACGGCGCCCAACGTGCATTTTCACCCTGCTGTCAAGCTCGACGGATATAGAGAGCGACCTGTACTGTTACAGCGGATACGTGTTACAGGATTTTAACATCAAAGAATAAGCGGCCTAACAGAGCCTTATCAATCTAAATGAAGCTGCCACCAAATCGTTTTATTATGATTGTGTTAGCTGATTGAATTTTCAATTTCAGTTATTCACATCGGGCGAATTGTTACTCAATTATGCGCAAGCAATTTTAAATAAGCTTAAAGCTTGCTTGGGTCAATCACTCACTATAAAACCTGAGTTTCTATTCGTTTTTCGTAAACTTTAAACACACGAAACGCGTTGAAGCTTGCTAAGCTTTGTTGAACAAATAGAGAAACAACAGTTTCTTGCTGCGGATCGTTCCTGCACGACATACCAAGAAGGAAACATACTTAGGCAGACCCAAGACAAGGGACTCTCGCCAAGAGAAAATATCCATTCCAAGAAACTGCTCCTCCACGTATTCAGTCTTTGGGATATCCAATATTTGCTGCAACCTGGTCAGGCAGCAGTCAGTGAAGAGTTCTATCATACTATTATACTAGAAAATTAGCTCAAGTTCTGCAAGGAGAAGCGGCTGAGACTTACACCGAAGAGACAAGATGTCTTCGTGCTGTACGACGTCGTCGTGTCTCCTCAGCAACAAAAAAATGCCCTTGAGCAGATCGGCTGGAAGGAACTGCCACACGCGCCGTACTCATCGTATCTCACGCCTAAGCACTACCAGCTACTCAGGCCAACGCGGCTCAAACTGTCCGGACACAGCTTCAAGGAATTGGCAAAGCCATAACAACAGATGGTCAACTTGTTTTGCCTAGGCCAGCCAGCTTCTACCACCATGGCATCCACGCGTTGCCAGAGCGTTGGCAGAAGGTTATGGGAAGTATTTTGAATAAAAAGCAAAGGCGTTTAAATTGTCAATTGTGAACTTAGCCGCCAACATAATATTTACTCACGTTCGCTACTATACAATGGGCGCCGTGTTGGCAATCGAATCGGCTCGTACTGCAATAGTTCTCGGCGTTGTGTTGCTTTAATTTCTGTACAGAAATTCTGTCACACAGTTTCCCCGTATAAAATGTTCCATCACAGTTGCACCTGGCGTTTCCTGAAACAGAACATTTCAAGGGAGAAAATTATTTGTACCAAAGAGAGATTTGGCGTAACGATATGTAAAGAATAAAAACAAGTTCACTGCGACCATTTCAAGTCAGCTTTCACTTCACCGAATATTCTTTCAAACTCCCAGGCGCGTCGCTGTTCAACAAGACGGGTGCTTGTTGATTTGACAAGCCGCCCGTTCATGCAAAGTCATGTTACGAAAATAAAAACGTAACTCTCGGAGATTCACCATTGGAAAATAAAAAGCAATATCACTCATGCTTCCTTTGGAAAAGAAACATTTTAATAATGCTTAAGACAAATGGAATAAGAAAGTACCCTGTTTATCATTGCAATAAATATTTTCTTAAAAACAGACAATTCGTCGCAAGTTTTCTGTCTACACGAAACTGCATTGCCTATTGGTGATATTTTTAGCCAGTCCGCCAATACTTACTGTTGTCACACTTAGTGCCGTGCTCGCAACGCACGGAAGCACATGGCAGTGCTTTTTCGCAATCTCTTCCTGTATACTCTGGCTTGCATTTACATTTACACTGTCCCCTTTCTACTACTAAGGTAGCACGGTTTCCGCACTTCTTCTGGTACATGCACATAACCTTTTCCCTACTCTGGGCGCAAAAAGGTCCGCTAAATTTACCCACACATCTGCAGGCGTAAGGGTACCTTCGCCCTCTAAAACAAACCAAAACAGTGACTGCTTTTCTTTGTTCTTACATTTTAACACAAGACCGAACGTACCCATGTCTTGTAAACCCGTCGCTATCACATATTCCATTATTCTGACATACGTGTCCAGAACATGGTTTATTTCCCGCTCTATGCTGACACCTTGAGCCCCAGTATCCGGATGGACACTGACAAAACGGTTGATTTTTTCCCTTAGGAGTATAGCAGGTGCCTCCGTTGAAACAGAAATCTGGGAGACAAAAAGCGCTTCGTTCAATGTCGAAACCTGACACCCCATTCATCGGAATAAACAAATCTATGACCAACCAGGCAGCAAGTGATAGCATTGAGACAAGCAACACAGCAGCAAAAGTCGGAATGCCTGCTAATCAAGATTAAGCAACATCGACGTCGCGCTCAAATGATATTCAAGTTCAAGTCTTTTAAAATACAGTAAAATCATATGAGAACCTAATTATCCCTACTGCTTGGCGCCGTCTTCCCTAAATGTGAGCTCGTACATCAAAAAAGCAAGCATCTACAATTTTTTATTGTTCAAGTCACCAGGTTGGATACTACCAGCGGCTGCCAAAGTGTTCTTGATAATGAAAACGACATTGGTGTCTCCACAACGTTTAATTACACAATCTGATGCCTTATGTTTGCGATCTGCGCTCACGCCCGTTCGCTCAGCATTTGTCCTTTTCGAGCACTGCAAATGCTGGATCAAATGAGACGACAAAGAGAGAAACACATTTGATTGCAACACTAAATTTAAGAAAAACTTCAGGCAACAAATACAGATAACAAAGATGCAGCCGAACAGAAGTTTCAGTTTACTGAAGCTAAATAAACGAATTCGAATCAAAACGCTTCACCCGTTGTTTGCACCGAGAAAACTTCCCTAAACTAGGAATTGCATGCTGGACTATGTTGAAAGGGTGGTCTAATTGAGACATGCGTTGCTGACAGATGAAAGCGAAAGTTGGCAACATATATTTAAACGTTTTGATTCGATTTAAATGGCTATGCACAACCTAGTAGGCTCGAAGATTGGTCTTGTCAGACAAATGTGAAGAGTCGGAAACCATTTCTATCCACCAAGGTCTAGCAGTGGAATCGCGCAGCAGCTTTGTTAACGTACACAAGCCAACGTAGCGCGCTTGGCCGGTTAAATGCTTGATCACACCGGCTATAGAGGCGCCATGTCCAACCAACAGGATTGAAACCGAGTCCGGATCAGACGTATAGTTTTCCACTATCTTCGAAACTGCCATGCCAACTCTCCCAAAACAATCAAAATCATTGTGTTCAGCAGCGTCAGGAATCACGAACGAAGTATAACTACGATCGACGTTAGGAAACTCTTTCTTTAACTCGTCTATTCTCTTGTGACCTTGGAAAGGCATAAAAATATGTGAAAGAAAAAATAGAGAATTTACCTGGTGGGAAAACGTTGAGTACTTCGGAAAGCCCGTGCTCAATCTTTATCGTTAATCCAGTCGCATCAGCGACGTAGTTAGCTGTTTGAACACAACGAAGAAACGGAGACGAAAAGATATAATGAATTTTCTCGTTTTGTAGTCTTCGTGCAGCTTCGAAAGCTTGCACATGACCTTTAGCAGCCAGAGGAGAGTCGTCCGGGGAGACCGCTGTTCGAGCCCATGAAGCGTCCACGTAGTCCTGCCTTTCAGCATGGCGAAGGCACCAAATGATGGTCATCTCAAACCTGCGAGAGATAAGCCAGCCGACAGGGAATAACCTATTTCTCTTGAATGCATATCGCGTTTCGGCCAGTCATAAAATATTAAAGTACCGTTTTCACTGAACGTTGCTTTAAACATGGCTTTTACTTCCCATAGCTTAAACTGAAGAATCACAGAAGCTAAAATGCGCGCTTTTCGTTCAGTTTTTTAAATTCATTTTCCCTCAACATTACCCATTAGCAAAGCAATAAGATGCCTAAGGGTTTCGCAAATACATTAAAACGCATACAGCAAAATGATATGGGCAACCTATTCGGTTTCGGTGTCCAAATAAACGGTTTCTCTGCCCGTATCAAAAAGTGTACACTTAAAAAGAACTTCATTTTCAATGTTTATATAATATATTCAGATAAAGGGTAGCAGCCGTCAAGAAAGAATGAGCATGCTTTACTACACATGCTCACCATTCACGTCAGTTCAAAATCATTACTTTATAATCTTAATTATCAGGGCTACTTGTTGCAACGCATAGTTCGGATTATGAAAAATTCGTATAATCAAGGTTTTCTTTATTTATCGATTTGTCTTAGTTTGGGAATATTCTACGCTGCGCTTGTGTACGTGAATTCAGTTGCACTTAAGCCATATGAATACAATAAAAGACTGAAGCTTTTTTCACAAAATCTGTCATCGATGTTTCTTTCGAAGCAGTTTCGCGTATCGTAGCTACTAAATCGCGGATGCACCGCGAATCGCATTCCTGCTGTCTTTCGAACCATCTCAGAGCTTTCTCCAGATATCGAAAAGTCTCGCTATTGGAAGGAAAAGGATAGCTGAGCTTTGAAAACTTTGTGCGCTTGTTTTGAAGAAACATTAAATCTAATCCCAACGAACTGACGATGTTCAAGTAGCAAATGTTTATGGAAACTGCAGCACTGCACACATCATCAATTACCCTATAATACTGCTACAGTAGTTTGTTCGGAGACTGATTTACAGATTTGCAAACACGATGCCGTGCAGCACGAAGCGTACTAGCCGAATGGAACTAGTCTTTTCAAAAAATAGCGGGCTTACAACTTGAACGTCATTTATCATACTGTAGACCTATTGCTCTTGCCGAATTTCAATAATCGAGGTTCTACGGTATTTCGAGTACAGCTTCAGGGCATACAGAAGCAAACATGACCATCTTTTATTAAGCTGAGGAAACACCAAAACCTTTAAGCATACGCGTAGTCATAATCATAAAGATCTTTATGCGCACATTTACGTCATAAAATTCCATTCAATTTTAACATTGTAACAACAGGGAAGGCAGAACCCATTTATTCCTACGTAACACACGTCATCAACCAACTGTAACTTGATTTCGTGATTCACAGGTTACAGCTGAACACTTGAGCAACACAGCTGCAATCCCGAATACTGAATTTACTATTTTTTTAAAGTTATGAATACTGCCTCGTAATGCTTTAAAAATTCCTATTACCTTAAGAGTTTAAACGTGAAAACTGACACCTGTACATGTCAAAACTATGAGTACAAAACTAAAACGGACAAACCCGCCATTCAGACGCCCAAATGGTCAAACGATATCTCCTTGCAGTTACGCTGTAAAATTTGACAATTCTCAAATAAGAGTAATGGGAATGCATTAAAAGTTACGCAACTGTACTTTTGCAAGTTCACTCATTCATAAAACGACTATTTCTATTTGACAGCATGCAGCAGGTCACATGCTCAATGAACCTATTCTTCCTATGCTTGATTAGGTTACAGATCCTGTAGAATCATAAGCTGGCAATAGACAGCATCTGCCAGATCATTTACGCTAAATGAATGGCATTACTTCTTCTTATGCCCTTCCATCCTTCCACTTTACAAAAATGTTTGACCGAAAATTTCCAAGCCTACGGTCTACCCGTCACCAATACAACTAAAAGTCGTATATCTAATAAAAGGGGCGAAGCATCAACTTAAAGAACAAACTCCACTAAGTTACCTATCCTTTTCCCAACTGCAAACACAAAAAATGAGCTTTCGGAAATCGCTTATTTGGTCTCTGGCAACGCACGAGGTTTGACGTCACATGAATTGTGCCGCATACTGTTCATGTAGAAACAAGTGAGCCTCGAAAGCTCTACTTGTTTGTCCAATAAACATTTGCTGAATAGGACGGGCGACTTATCGCAGTCTTTCTACGCGCCTCGTCAGTACAGATGTTTCACTGATTTGTCCATTGAACGCAGGCCTCAAAAAAACATTTCAGAATTCTGTTTGGACAACATACAGTAAACTGAAGAAAATGAGGAACGAGAACAAATACAGAGTAACTAATTAAAATCTGGTATATCGTCGAACGAATAACCCTGATATCCTTTGAACGCGTAGTAGGCAATGCGTACATGGTAAAAGCCCGGAATGAACATAATTATGCCCAAAATCAAAACTGGCCAGGTTCGGTCTGAGTACTAAAAAAACAAAATAATACTATAATACTCCTCACAGTCCAATGAAATGGCGACCGCGTTACCTCAGCACTAATGAACCCCGAGAGCAACAATGCACCAACAATTATAAGTGTCGATCCTAAAACGAAGAGTATCGTAGCCAAACCGATAGCCTTCCAAGGGATCGTCTGCTCCGGTAAACGAAACTGAAAATATGAATCTATTTAATGTAACCTACGTATGCGATCAGTTACTCCATCTACCTGGCTGTCAATAAACCCGTCCTGCAGTCTAGAGTATCCCAGCCCAGAAGAAGATCCCATCGAATCCGAGCTCGCAAACCGAGACCGTACCTCGGAAACGCTACCAGTGGTGCGTCTAGTCATAGTTGTATGGACAATTCTTTTCGCACTGTACCAAAGTTATTTATCATTTAACAAATTGTCTGCATCGAATGTCAACGGAATACATTTAATGACAAGCACGCAATGAATCAACTGGCAAACAACGGAAACGAGAAATCAACTGGACAACGCAAGCAAACAGCAAAGGGATTTAGTTCGGTCGGGAACTTAACAGCACTTTTTTTCTAAATATATGATTCGAAGAAAAGACGTGACTTAAGATGTTGCAATGGTAAAACGAACTAACCTGAAAAATTGCTTTTCTACACGCAAGTCTAATAACTAATCTCAGTTCATTGCTATCATTACAACAGCAAGTCCAATAAATACCGTCGACTCAAGAAACACGAAAGAGAAGTATACAAATAATCAAACTCTTTCCAGACTAAACAACTGCGAAAACACTAGCAATATCCGTACTCTCTCCGCACAACAAGAGCAGCACGAATGAGAATGATGCATATGAATGTCTGAAACTGTTCTGTTACAAACTAGCAACCTATAAAAGCCAACCCATTACGCGACTAAGAACACGATTTATCCTACGGACACCCCAGCAATACTAAGAATATATTTACGATTTCTTTAGAAGCTAGCGATATGGATTATAGCATAAGTATGGAAACAAGCTCATTTATCTTACCTAAATCGCCAATTTAGGCATCGCTCGCCAATCTCAAGAGCAACAAGCGTTGACAGTCTAAACAAAAGTATATTCAGGTACAATTAGACGGCAGCCATAATGCATGACGCTTCTGTTTGTTCGAATGCAAAGAAAACCAGCCCTTACTTAGAACTTTTGAAAAGAGATATTTACCGTGAACTGCTACACCTATTTCTTCTTGTATGAAATGTACGGANTAAAGCAGATCATCTCTGGGATAGCCTTGTCTTTAGTTACATTGCCAAAGGTGAAAAACATGAGCAATTACAAAATCTAAAAAGTTGTCAAGGTAGGATATATGCAATTCCTCAAAGCGGAAATCCACTGACATCTGTTTTTAGCTTTCCCGAGGCCTGTTCAAACGTAACTACCATCTTCGTGCTTCCATAGACGTCAACAAATAAGGCGGAACAAAAACCTAATGGCTCTGAATAATCCGCTTGTTTTTCGACTAGCAAATGTTTAAACATCAACGTAATTACTTTATTGTTTAAAAATAATCAGAGCGCCTTTGAGGAATAAAAAATCACTCGTAATGAAAAAACCTGACTGAGGTTCAACAATGAATACCAGATACTGCGTAACGATTTGCTCTGGTAGTTTCCCTTTTCTTTGAGGATGTTAAGCAACTTTATCATGGTAGAACTAAAGCAAGTGCCATTCGTTAACCTTTTCGGTATTCTCAGGTCACATACTTACACTTTTTCTGTTTATTCAAAAATGCTGCATTGCTTTATTAAAACAAAGCTAAAAATTGTTTTCTCTGCCCCTAAGAAATCAGATTTTAAAAGGTCAGGAAGAAAAGCTTCTATTACTGGATCATGGCTCCTAGCCGCCCTACCGTCATACTGTAATTTTGCAGGCCATCCTGTTTTGCCCTTTATTAAGCGTATGCCTGAACATAAAGCTTATATTTTGACTTAGGCTTGGGTTAGTTGAGGGCAAAATGGGATGGTTGGTATGCCAGTAAGGGCAGAACAGAATGACCAACATGCCCGCTGGAAAGGAACCTGCATTTCTCAAAAGATGGGGCGGCTAGGAGACAAGTTGTTTTTCATAAAGTTGTTTACGACTTTCCAGTCGCTGGCGACGGAATAAGTTCGTACCAAATGCTTCTACATTAAGGCGATGCAGTATTACTTTCCTAATAAAACTGTTCATCCATTCGTTGCTAGGAAATTTGTTTCATTTAATTACGAAGCGCAACGGAAAGGGAAACGGGCAAAAATCGCGTACCAATCTCAAATGAATTTTCTGCGCATCTATTTTTGAGCACAGTTTGGATCCTCAAATTTCTATTCTCATTACATGTAGTTCTTAGCAATATTTAGTTTTACAAAAACCCTATAGAGGTATTTCTTAAAATTAAGAATCTTTCGATACGGTTTGTTATATTACATCAAAAGGAAAGGTATGCTCAATCGAGTTCCCAGAAATAATGTGCATACCAATGCATTATAGAATTAGCAAGGCACTTCAAAGGATGAAGCTGATATTTGATATAGGATGTTTAGTAATGGACGCAGGTTTTCAGGTTTTCACGTCTAAGGCTTCAGGGATCCCGTTTTAGTGCAGCAAACACTAACGCAGGAGCATTCAGGAAGTACCTTATCCTGTCCTGAAAGCTCCGCTCTATACTGTCATTCTCAAATCAAATCATTCTAACTGCTCATCTTAATTAAATGCGGATTACTTTATACTGGTCACCAAACTATGATAGTTAAAAACTTGAAAACATTTTACAGAGGCGTCCACAAGGCTGCCACTTATTACAACTATACTGTCATTTACGCACAAGCTACTTACTTAATATGCCTTAGTTGCACAGACTTATTGCCTTTTCATCTCAATGATATTTCTGCTTTGTAAAGCACGTCTACATTTCTAGAAACTACCATTCTATTTGCACTAATTGTTCGCGTTCATGGATTATGGAGAAAATGAATTAATTCAGCACTGACTTAAGACTTGAACCAATCGTGGCGGTAAATACCACTGCGGAGTGCTATTTCTTAATGTATTCTCAAATACTTGTTTACCAACCTGCGTCATTTCGCAAAATATTTTTGTTGACTGACATGGTATACTCAATTCATATTTACACTTGACCTTGTTAAAGAGACGAGGCGATGCAAAATTTGGCATCCGGTGCCTCCATGAGCAAATCGTTGAACTTCAAAATGAGGTAACAATAAGCATGTGCTGACAATAGTCGCCACTGACATTTATGCAAAAATTTGGTTGGATTGAAAATACGCCAACGGGTGATAAATGAAAGGTTTAACCATTTATTCCATGGGTCTGTTCACTTTCACGATGCTTTTAATCATCCCATGTTAACTGATATAAACTTTGTTGGAATTTCTGGTGCATACATGAGAAAGGCATTTAAAAAGAGCGAGTTGCTGTATTATAGCTAACCAAGTTTATGCTACGAGACGTAAACGTACATTCAGATTCTTAATATACAGAGTAGTGTCAGTTTCAAGCAAAGTTATACTGAGTTCAATTTTCCTTTTCCCTTTCACATAAGGCCTTATAGGTTCTAGGAGCGAATCAGTATTGTCTGCTGCTTTCGTACGGCAACTTCAATCAAGCAGTCCAGCGGAGTGAAAAATTGCAAGTCGGGTCAATGCGGAGTTCTCAAAAGCCAATTACGTTCACTGATTTTTGCTCAGTGTATACACTTTGCTCAAGTAGGACCACAACATCTGCGAATTAGTACGTTTGCTCATAGCCAACACTTTCAAAAGCAGTCATGCAGCAAACTTCATTTTCTTGGTACAATTCAATGTGATTTAAGTAATTACGGATTTCTAATTTTCTTATCACTTCAGAGGAGACTGATACTCACATTTAATACAGTATGCTTTCACGTTTGTGTAGACTCAATGAATTCATAAAAACTTTCAATAGTGAATGGGCATTGTTTATTTTGAAACAGAACTCCTTGATTACATAAGATCTGAGAAGATCCTGAAAGCTTTCTTGTATCTATCTGTTCGTTAAGTCTGTGAAGGTCCATTTGAGGAACACTTCTTCATCTTGACGTTAGAAGCAATGTTAGCAAGTTAGATAAGTATAGCTTCGATGTGAATGCTCCTATAGCAGAATGGGTCATCAGTAGCTCAGGTAAGATTATTAAATATGTTCATCATCTTCGATTCCAACCAGAATATAAAGCTGTATCTTTCTTGCTGAATACAACTACATACTTTCAAAAACAAACTAAAACACGTACTCAGACAATGAATTTGCAGAAAAAACGTAATCGTGAGATTTCCAAAGTCCCATACGTGAAAAGCATAATATTTGTGCGTTGCACTGGAGTTCTGTTTTTGAAATTATTGCTGCAGCTGAAACTTTCCGCTAACGTACCATGACTTAATTAAATAGAAGTGACAGCTAATGTGACCATTACGTGATGGTCATTTTGGCATTCTGTTGTAAATTATTTCTGCCTGCTGAAAATAGTGTTCATTCCGCTGAGCATAAAAGACTGGCAGGCTATGAGAGGTGACTTTGCGCTTACTGTGAAGGTATGGATTTTTCTACTTTTGCAATAAGTGAAAGCTGCTGATTGTCCTTCAATTTTGATATTGCTGCCCTGTTAGCTTCAAAACTTACTGACGATGGAAATTCTTGGTTGACTGGACATTGGTTAATTCATGTTCACTCAAATGTGCAGGTTTTAATTTGCTAATATCTGCTATTGCAATTACCTGAGGATGGAGATTCAGCAGCTCCACCATTGCTCAAGAGGGCGTGAATAAGTGTCATTCATGGCAATAGCTATCTGAAGTGCTTTTTCTATTAGGCTAACACCTCGCTGCCACCGGCGGTCTCAATAGACATTGCTATAACATTGACTTCGATTATAAGGGCAGTCCCCTGAGATCCACCAGTTAAGAAGTCATGAAAGTGTTACAGTACTCAAGCGTTCGCTGGCACACGTCAAAGACGCAATTAGCTTGTTCATCTACTGTAGTTGATGCATGATAGTGGAAGGAGCAAGCTGACAGGCCGTGAAATTGCCAAGTGCACCATGCATTCAGAGACAGTGGCCAGGCTGATCATCAAGATCTGGCGTATCTTCACTGACTGATTCGTTCTACGCGTGATTTAATGCAATGCAGTATGAGCTCGGTTGATTCAAACAAAATCAGCCTACCATGACGAAGTTCATAATTTACCTATTAGCCTGATTACTGTAGTTTCATGGTCCCGTCATCTTACTGCTGGCGAATCAGTCGTGTAGAGACAAGTACAGGAACGGTGGTGATCAACGACTTGCCGTAAAGAGATGCAAGAGTATAAGCATCAACTTCATAAGTTCATATGTTCCAGAAAATTTCTGATTAGCTTGCTTTGCCAGAGTCCAAAGAACGGAAGAGTTCACACGAGCGAATAGCCCTTCTGGTAAGTAGTGCAGCATGTTGCGGTCACCCGTGCGGCTCAAAAGTCAACCCATAAACTGTCAGTAAGAGGCAGATGAAACGGAAGGCGTACGATTTTCTCGGGTCACCCGCCTGACCGAACAACCACCTTTCCGCTTGCTTGACCAGACAAGTCTTGCGTTCCCCCACAGCCCGTTGAACCACTGATTATCTGCCCATCCATCCGTCCATCCGCGATGTCCAACTGGGCTTTGTTTGACTTCTCAGCTTGTACTCGCCTTGCGACTCCTTCTTAAAATCACTTTTTGTCACTTGTCTTCCAGTCAGTGCTGCTTCAATACGCTATTCATAATAACACCACTTGCGTTAATCTGAGAAATCATACAGGCTTATCAGGCGGCCACAATCAGCAGTGGCTTTTCTTTTTCAGATATTTTCCGTTACTTCATTCTCATGAGCAGATGGTCATCAACAGCAAGCTAGAGCAGTCACTGTCATTTTGATTGAGCATAAGGCTTTAGGCAAAATCCTCATATCATTAACTTGATCCATTCAAATGCGTCATTTTCTAAATTGCCGTTCCAATTTGACTATTACACCGTGCGGTCAGATAGGCAAGTTGTAGTTGGGTAGCCGTGACAAAAGTTCCTTAAGTGGACAAGGTTCATTCCACCATCAGTTGGATGCTTCTATTCCTTTGTCATAATGTGATAAGCTTATGAATGTTGGTTTCTAATGCTGCAAATGATTATAATACAAAGGCATCACTATGGAATAGTTCAGCTGGCGCAGCACTGACTCCCACGGAGGAATCTATTTCATATGCAAGGAATCTTTTGAATGATACTCAATCGACAAGAATGTCTTGCTTTAGAAGCTTCTTTCCAATACTTTACTCATCTTTTCATAGTCGTAAGACAATGAAGTTCGTTAGATGAACAGTTATTCAAATAATAGCACTGATTAGCGCATTAGTTGGCACTCATAGATATGAAAAAGAATTTCAAGGATGCTCTTGAAAGTAAGGAATGAATATTTGAACAAAGAATGGATTTCGCAATTCAAATCATGATTGACCTGAAAACTAAGCAACTCTAAGCTTCCAGATCACTGATAATCCTTTGTTAGGGCAAAGAATGGATTTGTGTATTGCAAATATTGATTTTCTATGCATTCATGTTCCATAAACTCTACCTGTTAGATAGCTTTTTACATCAGCTGAAGTCGTAAAGAAACCTATGCAACATGATGCAATGTTGTAAAATGTGCATTCTCAGTAGCTGGCATTCATTGCGCAAAATTAGCACATGTGAGTTACTCTGTCTTTCTATCTGTCCGCTGTGTGGTCAAAGTGCAGCATGGCAGTGTGATGCACGCAAACGCTCTCTAATATTCTGCACGCATTGGACACAGTTCTTCTTTAACGTGCCAAAAAAAATAAGGCATCTGTGAACAACAAGAAATCATACGCTGCACGTCTTACAAGCTATCTTGATTTATTAGCATATCAGCGCTGGAAAACGCGTCAGCATTTTCTAATCAAATCGACGCAGCTGATATTGCAGTTTCTTGCTTGATAAATACTTGTATAGTGAGGATGTCTAAAGCCTCTTAGTGACGCTAAAGTTTAAATTTTCACGCGAGCAATTTTGTTAAAAACCTTTGCCCAGCGAAATGTTACAATCAGGGGCAGTTTTAACAAACGTATTCCGCATATCGTCATACATAACATCCATAAATAGGCGTAAAAGTGCTGATGAATTGGAATAAGTTGGGTTAGCGAGTGAGCATTGCCGTTAGGTTAGAATTAGAGGCTTGTGTACTTTCCCTAAGATCAAATTTTATCAAAGAAAATAAGCAAGCAATTTGTTAGAACATTTTCCCACCCTTCGTAGCGCCTGGAACAATTTCGGGCAATAAACGGTGGCGCAAACGGTGCACTGGTTTCAGTTGAGCTTGCCTGCAACGTTTGGCGCTGCGGTGGCTCGCTGACGTTTGCACAATGGATGCACTGAACTGGGACGCAGTTTCTCTTGGGCCCCTTCAGTGTCACTCCAGTTTTCTGTTCAACTGATGAATGCTGCTGTGAAAAACCTCCAACCATTCAGCTCTCTTAACGACCTTGCTGGATACATTGACTGCTAAACGCGGCGTCTCAGTATCATGCTGTACCTTAAACGACAAAGGAGTGGGGTGACAGGTAGCGCAAATGGTCTTAACAATGATTTATTTCTCAAAAACTAAATGCACCAAGAAGTGCCCATTTCTAGTTATCATTCTACGGGGCTCAGCTGAAAAATGAAGGCTTTTGCAATGAAAAACTTATAAAGGCGTTGGCGCCTGTTGTTATTGTTATAACAGTGGCAAACACAGTCTATTGGCTACTGAATCTCTAGTTTGACTCAACATGCTTAGTTAGCGTATGCCCATTTTTAATTGAACTACGTTCTCTCATGCTTTTGCTGCGCGAAGCTGCTTATCGCCAATTTGGTCATTTGACATGACACGATCGAATGTTTTTAAAAAAGTTCCTATGTACACATTGCTTCTTTTTCTACTGTCATTTACTACTAATCTCAAATGCAGGGCACTGCGAAGCCATGCAGTTAAAACTACACTGTTTAAGAGTACTTATCAGTCTACCATGACTGATTGTTCCTCTGACTCATGAACTCAAACAAAAGGCAAATACTTCCTATTCCAGTAACTTCCTTATGTGGGCATTCCCATTAGCATAGCGCAAGGAGAAAATAAGGAAAGTATTTAAAAAATCACTCTGCTAATGACCTCACAATTCGTGCATGAGAGGTGATGTATAAGTAAAGTTTAAAAAGTGTACCTTACGATTAGGAATACATTAGTTGGAAATGCTGCATGCCCTTACAGCTCCTTTTCTTTCTCGGGGTGACTGCTCTCTTGGTCATACTTCCTGTGCGTATAATCTTTCCGAAACTTGTCCATAGGCTTTACATGGAAATTAAGTGCGCATGTTTAAAGCACTGTATAAAAAATGGTCAGAACAAGTAAAGGGCTGCTGTTAGCAAAAATGGCTTAGACAACATTTTGATCAGTGCTTTCGTGTCGCCTTGTTCCAAGCTTCAACCGTTGTCTCCAGTTTTGCTGACGGTTACCCAACCTATGGGCAAAAACACTTCATCCACTCTGCAAGGTGCGTGCGCTGTTATAATTCATCCTGCAACCGGTAGGCTGCGCCTCTGCTTTTCACCTGCGATTGCAATATGTGGGGGCAACAATCATCATCCAACGCCTACACAATGAAAAGTGCATGCAATAGTTTCTAGAGCCCTCTGTTCGAATCAATAAGCTCATCAACGGCTCCTTTTGCTCTCCAATTGGCGTTAAGCATTACGGCAGTTGAGCTCATCTTACTTGCTTGCCCAGCTTAATGAACAGTGTTCATGTCACTGTTGAATGAGGGCGCTGTGGCATTGCGATTTCATCAACTTTTACGGATTGATTATGATAACTGAGTTTTATTGCGAGCTAGTTCAATGCATCACTTAAAGAGTTCATTCAAATGATTACTAAGTTTGTCAGCAGCGGTACTGTCCAGGAAAACAACGTGTAAAATAAAAGAAATCGGCGAGCAGACCTTTTGCATTCTTTTTCCGATTTTGAACTCAGTCTGGTCATGTGATTCATAGAATTCGAAATTATTAAGTGAGCCTACGAGCCAGTATCGCACAAGAAGTGAGTGCCCGCATTAAATGGGAATGAAGATGGAACTTAAGTTACGCCAGCACTCCTTAAATGATGCGACATTTGATTCATCAATGCTTCCTTTCCTTATGCCACAAGGGGTATTACGTTAATGACTAAGTTTTTTCTTAATTTTTAGACTACAACTTTCCAGTGAAGAGTTTCGCGATTCCACGTGATATGCGTGCTGACAGGTGCGCTCTACGCCTCACCTTTTCCAAAACGACTAAGTTAATATTGCGGAAAAATCACATTTTAAATAATCTGTACAAATAATAAATATGAAGAAAAACATAGTGCAGTGAGAAGCAGTTCAACCTGACCAAACGAAAGGGGTTGTACCAACCTGTTGGTATTGCTTACCCTAAGGCCATTCTCAGATAAAGGTACTATTATTACTATTATACCATTTTCGATATAAAGCATATTGTAGTATCTCTCCTTGTACATTTCACTGAATTCAATTCTGGCTATTGTTATGCGCGCATTCAAGCTTCCGCATTGTACTGCTTAATCCTGCATTGCAACTCAGCGTTACTTTGTTTTTCTGCCAAATCATGCAGTTTCCATTTTAACGAACAACTGGCACCTCGAGAGCTTTCATCTCGCTTAGTTTACTCCATTAGAGCTGAGTGCCTCACATGCTATGCCAGTTTTTCGCTTTTTTCGCAAGCTGAACTTTTCAAGCTGACCGAGAGGCTTCTGCAAACGCTGACTGCGTTAAAAGGACGCGCATTTTTGTGAAATCCGGTTTTGCAAGCAAAGGTTTTTTAAGATGAACAACAGTAGTTCACTAGTCAAAAAATCTGCCACTTTCGCGTCATTAAATAATCGGAATGCTATTTGCGTTCGTGAACACTTTGGCATTATTTCCATCCCGCAATTGAGTCATGCAAAGCGTGGTTGGGCAAAAATTTCTTGTTGCGTAGCAAATCCTATTGTTGGTGCCCATTAACCTTACTAGGTGAGGAAAAGCTGGCACTAACACCTTTCACCAAACAGCTCTGCCTACAGCGCTACGTTCTCTAGGGATAAAAAAAACATAAATGTCTCTCTCTCCTTTAACTGTTGAAAGCATATTCACCAAGAAGCAAGTGTACATATTGCAAATTCAAATGTTCCCCTCTAAGCTGGACAGATTGTCTAGCCAGCTGAACTGACCTTGCAAAAGAGACAATGGTCAGATGGCCAGCGATGGCTGACAGTATTCCATATGGGCTTTGGTCGCGTGACTTCTGAAGCGTAAGTTATGCCGCTACAGTGACATACGGAACCCACCGCAGTGGTCTGCCTCACGCACTTATGCATGGATGGATAAGGTAGTAAATCACTGCCGGTCGCTGAGTAGAGACAACAGGCTTCCTGTGGTTGGCTCGTGCCGCCTGTCTCCTTCGTAGGTGTCTGCAGCGCAAATGGTTTCAAATTGGAGACGCTAAAATTCAATGATCCTTGATGCCCGCGGGTGCGCAGTTAATGAGGACACCTTCCAACCAGTCGCAGCTACAGATTCTTTGCGTACGGGTTATGTACTGTAGCGTGGGGAGGAGCTAAATATCACAGCTGTAGTCTGTCAAGACAAACAGCTGTCATTAGACGTATTAGGAAGTTTAGTGAAAGGTCAGCTTTTGGGTTGGTTGAGTTAACCTGGGCTCTCACCGCCAGTTTCCGAATAAGGACCGTTCGACTGTCGGTCGACTAGTGATCCCAAAAAGATATTAATGGCCAACATGGACAAGGTCGTCGACAAGTTCAGAAATCAACCGTGATTGACACAACTAAGTCGGACGGCGACGACGTGGCCATTTTTCGCACTCCCGTTCGACCCACAATCAGCGGCCCCTCCCAGACAAATGCTGGTCATTGTGGCTGAACGATAAAAGCAAAAAGTTTCCCAATAATGGCCTCAACGTCGACTGACAGGCGTCACTTTTGACCCAGCGCTCGGATCAAAAGGGGCGTGCCCTTTGACCACTTCCTGCATGCCTGTGTCAAAACAGGCGCCCAACCGTTCCTGATATCTTGATTACCCTGCTTAGAGGAAGGGACAATGAGACGGGCGATATTTTCCTGGCTTTTTGATCGGTGCTGTTTTCCTACATATACGCAGCAGCGTGCGACTAGCCTTGACGGCCTTGTCAAAATCAGCATCCTTGGTAAACCGGGCCAAACAAGGAGCAATTTACCCAACGCATACTTTGCAACCTGTATATCAATGCTGGCATTGCAAATGGAAAACGACCAAATCTTCTGCTTGGTACAGCGGGCTCAGCTCCATTGATTTAAAAGTGACATGTTCTTTTATGCCCAGCATGCACATTCCATGAAAGCACCACGGCGCCAAGGAAACGGTCAAGTTTAATCTGCATTCATTCAGTGGACGCGATGACCAGCGGACAAGTTAGCGGCTTATCGGCGACCCCTATCACGAATTCCTGTGGTGGCCTCATTGCGCAACGTGTCATCCTGCCGTCGCAAGTCCGGCGGCACTTTGACACAGGTGGATCAGTAGCTGACGGGTCAGGATAATTGGTGCTTGTTGGCTCTTGTTGAAGTTTTCCCACAACAGGGCGCTGACCCTTGCCAACAAACTACAGAGATGCGCTGACAGACCTCCTGCGGTAGCGGAACGTTGGTCTCATGCAGATGCAGCCAACGTACTGAGCCGCTAATTGTGCCGACCCTTGACGGTGGGGTGCCCATCAGAGACGGCGGTCATTCTCGCTTGACGGCCAATAAATCATGCCAGGCAGCGCCCTACTGGTCCATAGTTGTACGGTTGAGTGAGGCAGACGGCTGCCAATTTTCCCTCCATCCAAATCATTCCAGTGGCTCAGTGATTTTCCGATACCAATCAAATGTGACACTCATTTATTCAAAGCCTAATCGAAGAGGCTAAATCAGTTGACATTTCTCAAAAACTTCCAGCTGAGCTAAGTTTGGATGTGAAAGTTGTAAATCCATTACTTAACCAGACTGCTAATGGAGAAATATGCATATTAGCGGGACGTGCCCGCTTGAAGGGCATTATAATATCTGTTGATCTCACTGAATTGGGCTAGTTACAGCCTCAGTATTATAGTGCTCAACATGCGAATTCAATATGCTTGTGAACTGAGTTGGCGTTACACCTTTTAAACAACCTGAAGTACTTTTTGCTTGTGCTTACTTATAAGATGAAATTGTAGGGCAGCAGTTTTTTCCTTAGGAAGTGATGACTCGCAAGGTTGCGTCTAAGAAATATAAACAAAATAATTTAGTAGAATATATGTGATGAAATGAATGAAACACATAGGAAGAGTGAATGCATACAACGAGTCCTTTAATGGCCTCCTTTATGACACCTATTAGTTCAGAACATCAAGCTAGTAGTAACTATAGCTATGAATGGTAAACATCTTGGTCAAAACTTTTCTAAATCTTGTAAAGCAGTAATAGATGACAAACTCAAAAGTAAAGCATACCTTCTGGTACGCAAGCCAAAAGGGCCTTACGACTTTTGCCGTCAAAATTAGGCCATGATTGAAATGAGTAAATGGACAGCGACCAGCGCCTTAACGGGAGTACAGTGATGACATACCTTACCAGGCGCCAGGCGGAGTCTTAACAGGCCATTTATCGCCTCCCCCATGGTCAGACCGGCTGGCAAGCAGAAGTCCAAGGGAGCAGGCTACTATTATATGGCCTCAATTTAACTACTGCAAAAGGCACCCTACAGTGAGTCAAACAACATATCTATAGGCAATCCTTAGTTTGCTTGTCTTCTTGATGAATAATCGGCGGCCATGAGAAGCTGGTCAGCAACTTAGTGCCCTCTTCAGGGTGAGCGCCCCTACCGTATGCACTGATCAGTGATTAGCCGCATGAGTGAGTAGTGGGCGGGCTGGTTAGCAGTTATTGGCTATCGGTAGGCAATGACGACCGCGCGGCTCGTCCAAGCGAGCCTTACGAGCTGGTCGAAGCGCACTAGATCGAGACGATCGTTCGAGTTCAGATATTGAATCATTCGGTAGAATAGGTTTCAAAGCTGTACAACTCTTGGCGCGGTTGAGGCGAATCTCTTCTGGTCGGCGCATTTTAAATCAAGTGTAAGGAATTGCAGTTTCCAGTTTATTAGTTGTGGAGACGATCGGTCGAGCTGAGGCATCAACAATCCCGTCAGGCGCAATGGCCATTCACGGGTGGCCGTTGTTCAGTTGGCCTGTCAGTGTGGCTATCTGACCGGTCGTCTCCTCTTTTGACTGTACACTAAAGTCGCTACCGAAGAAATGTGTTCGCTTTTTAGCCGTCAGCTTCCGCCTTCCTCAGACGGATCACGGTCAGCTGTCTCGACACTCCGCAGCGCCGCAAGAAATGCCGCACAAAGGTGAGTTTCTGAACCATTTAAATGGTCTATGAATTCGTCTAAACCTGTGCTAATGACCTGTTTACATTATCTTGTCGAATTGCATCTTTTTGACGCGCTGACGGTCCCCTCTATTTGACAGCACTTGTTGACTAAGTGGTGTCAAAACAGTTGCATTCATCTTGTTTCTCACCTGTCTATTGCCCATTGTAACTCTTGAAGTCTCCCAATGTGAGGTCATATTCATTATGACCCTATCTCACGTACGCGACGTTCTAAATTAAGCTAATTTCAACTGAGAGCATACCCATGGGAAAGCCATACCCTTCAGAGGGTTCACTATGCTTCTTTAAGTTGTCTTCTCCTCTTCTATCTGTCGAATGAATCTTGAATCAACGGGCGGCGCGTAATACTGTATATTTGACGCGCCAGTGCGCTTAGTCGCGTCAGCACCCAGAGACAGCAGATGGCGCGCGCGCCATGAGATTCAAGGAGTCAGCCGAGGCGAAAACATCCAATCACTTCCAGAAGATCGGTTCTGAACGAAAGACAAAAGCCTCATGAGGCGGCAACTTGTGATCACTTAAGGTTCACCTCCAAGTCATAGCTCTAAAGACCAAATGTTCATAATACCATTATTGTACATGACCTGGCAGGGGAATATGCTCGACAGGAAGCATATTAACCGGGCTGATGAGGAACAACAAAGAGCCTTTGACTGGCTAGCCGGCGTCGGCTAGCGGAAAGGTCTATCAGAGACCCCCCGCCTTTATGGAAGCCTGATCAGTGTCTGGCGCTGGTTGGAAGCCACCTTTTTTGTTCGTAGTAAATAAAATCATCACGCTTTGGCGGTGAGCCGGAAAAGTTGAACCGTCAGGGTCGATTATGCAACCGCTAGGCCGTCAGCCCGGCGCAACAATGCCATGACAAGCCGCATTCCCTGACGTATAGTGTCAGTGTCCAGTCAAGTGGCGGATCGTTTCTTTGGTTTGGTTCCAAAAGGTGACCGCTTGCGGCGGCATATGATTAGACGTTGAGCGCCACGGAATACGCAGTGACACTTTTGCTGACACAGCGTAAACGTACTATAATGGCCAATCTGTCCCTTTGACACCTTATCCGTCATAAAACTGTCTCGTTGATCATTTCTCCCCAACCTTGGCGTCAAGGCGACATTGCTAACATATGGTTCACTGAGCTTCTGCGCTATGAAACGCCCAAGAAGTTTGCTACTGCATGCTCCAGCTTTTTCTAATCATCTTCTAAGCGCTGACATTCCGTTGCAGGCCATACAGGCGTCAATCAGTTGGGAGGGGTGTTCGTCAATGGACGCCCTTTGCCCGACTCAACTCGGCAGAAGATTGTAGAATTAGCCCATCAGGGAGCCCGTCCTTGCGACATCTCACGGATTCTTCAAGTATCAAATGGATGTGTCAGCAAAATCTTATGCCGCTACTATGAAACTGGCTCTATAAGGCCAAGAGCCATTGGTGGCAGTAAACCCAGAGTGGCTACCAACAAGGTGGTGGACAAGATCGCCGATTACAAACGTGAATGTCCTTCTATATTTGCGTGGGAAATTCGTGATCGCCTACTTCAAGAGAGCGTGTGCAATCAGGACAACATCCCCAGTGTAAGTATCAGTTGCCTATTTCCTTCTTCTATAGTATACTCTTCGAAACAAGGTTTGACCGGCTTATCTTTGGTTGTCGCCCACTCTGCGGCCATAATATACCATAATTTGATAATGCTTCCGCTGATTTGAAACACAGCTGAGTTGAGGACAAGTTCTCTGCTACCATGTTTGCTGCTGGCATAGATTGCGTTGACGCGGGCCCATAGAGCTCCAATGAGCATAAGTAATAGTTTTTGCCTCGCTGCTGCCTAATTATGGCTGAGTCAATAGGCGCTAATAATACCGTAATCATGTTCAGATGAACCGGCGTGGAAGCGGATCGATGTTGAACTCTTACTGACCTACTCCCGCCCTTTGCAAATCGCAGTTTCACTGTTCACCTGACGGGCTCAAAAACCTCGGCTGGTTCCGTTGCTTTTGTTAAGAAACAAGGAAGTCTCGTGCCCTGATATTTTACATTTTTTAAAAAAATCTGTCAATACAAAGGGTATCCCACGCTGATATTTCAAATAATCTTTTCAATGTGGATCATTGTCTGAGAGAAATTTTTTTGCCAGTCATTATTTTGCGCAGAGTGCTTGTGAGGGAGCATTGATTTGTTCACTCTATGCGTGCCTACTTTACCTAATCAATATGTGAAGAGTAAAGGTGATCACTTGAAATGCTCAGAAACTTTGCCCATAGACGGGAAGTCTTGAAGAAAGGTGATTTCAGTTGAGCCAGCAATAATGTTACTGACCCAGTCCAGCGGGACGGTAGCCTCTTTCTTAAGCATATCAAGCAGTGGCAGATGGGCTCACAATTAATTGAATAGACATAATAGAAGGCAGAGAATGTAACAGATGAAATGAATAAAGGTCGATTAGTATTAAGACTATTAATCACATTTATGACTTACCTTAGAGCTGTGATAGTGGGCATCGCTTAACAGGACAAATGTTAAAGCCCATAGTCTAAAGCCCGCTGTCTATTCAGGCATCCCTTGTGTGTATGACACTGTTAACCTGAAAGAATGATAGATTGAAAGGTTGGAAGACGAATCTTAGTGACAAATGTTAATGACTGGTCATTTGCTTTTTTTATCAACTTCTTGGAGGCAGAGATGTCGGGCAGATATACTGAAATCAAGGGGCACGTGCAAAATTCACCGTTTGATGAGAACTACCTGGTTCCAAGCAGTCTTTGCATTATTCAAGGGGTCACAGTAAGCCGTCAAACTATTAATCATGTTTACTTCTATGTGGTGAACTTATTTAGCCAGCTACGTTTAAGTAAGACTGACGCAACAATTTTTCACGCACCGAAAGCATAGGAAAACTGGCTGGCAAGTTAGGTTAGGACAAAAGGTAACTGCAGGGGGCTCAATGAAAAAACAGCTTCAACGTTCACACTACACTCATTACAATAGCTTAGCCAGGCGATCTTGCGCAATGACTATAACAGAAAAGTTCTCATGCAAAATTCCCTACCACATTCATCCTTTTCATCATGTAGAAGATCTCATGCTGAGAAATAAGTTGTGGTCATCCTCTTGCCAGTTTTAAATCATAAAATTACGCACATTTGAGCTTTCATCCATACTGTGTTTAACAGATTGATTATAAACTTTATGTTGTAGTATGGTAATAATTTATGTTTGTTGGAAGTTCCACAGTGCACCTGGCCTACGTGACCAAGTGATGCTTCACGTCTTCACTTCTTGTTTAGATTTTCATGTTTTTTCATTCATGACATACATGTTTCATTATCACAGACAGCTCGTAGCCTATTGTAGAAAATGCATAGCTTATCACAAGCGTACTATTGCAGGTGTCATCTATCAATCGGGTTCTTCGAAATCTAGCCGCTCAGAAGGAGCAACAAGCCGCTCAACAAGAGATCTATGACAAACTGCGCATGTCATGGAATGGCGGCCACTCATGGATATACTCTACAGCAGCAATGCAACCTCAGAACGCCCATGTTCCACAGATGCCAACGGCGGCGACTAATTTTTTTACCGGTTTTGCTGTGGCTCCGGCAGCTGAAGTGAAGAAAGGTACGCAAATTTCAACTTTTGAATCTCTGCTGCTCCTAAAGTTAACCTACGCTGCTCGTAAGAGTACTGTACATGATCAGCTGACGTTTCAACGAGTTCGTCGAGCCTGTTTTCGGTAGATTGTCAACGGTAAATTTTATACTAATTACATTCACCGTAAGCTGAACACACACACACACACACAAGTGTTCCCAACGAGCGCGTAGGTTTTCAAAACAAAGCCTTATTTAGGCAAAAGACCTGTTTCTTAACGGAAGTGAATCTTCTTGAATGCTCAGTGGGAGCTTTCAATGCTCCCACTGAGCCTTGCCATCGATGAATCAAATAACATTGGAAAAGCATTGCTAACTAAAAACTTTGCCCCAGCTGAATCAATGCAGTCTTAGTTAAGTGAAGAAGACAAAGAAAGTCTTAGCTAGAAAGTGTTTCCTCCAAACAGCTCTTTGTTGAGTTGTTGTTTACAATGAAATCTCAAAATGTGCATAGCGAAATAGTGTGTACTGTTATATCAATAGGTATAGCTTAAATCTGCCCTTAGATGACTTCCGTAGATCTGTCCAGTTTATGGTGCTTACATACGGTATGTCCAAATGATATCAATGAAATCGATTCCTTATCTACGCGAAAGGAAGGGTCTGTCAGGTTTAGGAGACAATGGAAACTTGATTGCTGCTTAGGTGCACGGGCAGGACAAATCAGTGCCTACATGATATGGTCAACAGGATGAAAAATGTTTAAAAACATGCTTTCAGCGAAGTGCTTTGATTTTGTATATTCTGCGAACAGGAGGAGAGCGTATGGAGAACATTTATAGCAACATAGCCGGTTGGTAGCTAAAGCTGCAATACGTTCAGAGAGACACACATGTTGGTCGAACATAACTCTTACTGTTTGACAGGACTGAACCAAAGTTGTCAATAAGCGCTGTCAACCGGTACACGGAGCATCGATGCATAGGAATGATTCAGTCAGAGTAAATGATAAAGATGAGCTGAAAAGGATGTCTTGCATATGGTAGCATCGTTGCTCCAACAAAACTAAGAATGAATGTATTCACGGTAGCTACCAGTTACCAGAGATTCTGGAAGAACACGAGAAAGAGAGAGTGCGTCGACGTTCATATGTCAACAGAACTCGCTTGACACCACCCAATTTTTCCTGTAGTGATTCCATCAAACTTTGGCTGCCAACTTGGGCCGGCCCAACTTTTATGAACTGCTGCAGCGATCTGTCTTGTCACTGTGATCATCATTCATTCGTTCAAAGCGACTCGTCACCGCAGAACAACACTGACATCCTGGAGCAACGCGGGGCCGCCAGTGTTTTGAGTCGGTCTTGATTGTTTTGTGTCCAGACGTTCTTCAGACCGCCTCTGAGTAGGGTGATCGTCTGCTTCCCACATTTTCGGCAGCATCCACTGCTACCTGCCGCATTTTCTGCCTGAGCTCAATAGGCAATGCTTTGAGACTGTTCCATCCACTTCCTGCCATGTCAAGTACGTACAATGCTATATGACCTGATGAACGTTCGTTTTGATCGACCGCTTCATAATTTCTGGCCAGGAAACAATCTCAGCGTTTTGCGCATTCAGGGGCGGGGCCAAAGTGAAATTGCCTTATTAGCGGTGTCGCTTTCCTACTCGCTATCAATACAACTTGCTGCTAAGTTGGTAATTAATAATACTATAATTCATTGCCTTCTTAGGTCACCTTTTCGTGTTTTCATAAGAATTAATTTCTACCAATTGCCAACTTGAAAAGTGTCCAATTAGAAAGCCCTGCCTATTCCTTCCATCGAATGAAGTACGTATTATTTCATCGCTTCCTGAAGTTTCCATGCTGCTTATCCTAAGTGCCTCCTTACCAGTCTAGGCAAGTGCTCTCCGTAGCTGTGAACCGGTTTCTAAGAAAGGCAGCTTCGCAAAGCCTTCTAATTTAGTCTGATTCGGAAGTATATGCGGATCTGGTCGCTCAGCACTTCCTCACTGGTATGCTGGTGATTTTAAAAAAACATTTTTCTTTGCAGAAGAAGATGTAAAGCAGGCGGAATCACCTGGAGATGATACCGCCTCGGCCAGGCTAAGGTTGAAACGAAAACTACAACGAAATCGAACGTCATTCTCTCAAGAACAAATAGACTCGCTTGAAAGAGGTGCCGTAAGCTTCAGGCATAACCGGAAAGTTAATTAGCCATACAACGTCTTTCAGAATTTGAGCGCACCCACTATCCAGATGTATTCGCGAGGGAGCGTCTGGCTGGCCGTATAAATTTGCCGGAAGCGAGGATACAGGTGAGAAATACTGACTATATTCAGTCAGCAATTGTTGAATATGCCTTTTAAGGTTTGGTTTTCTAACCGTCGGGCCAAATGGCGCAGAGAAGAGAAGCTTCGAAACCAGAAACGCGTTTTTGACTGTGGCAACAATGCTGTTGCCACGTCGACGCCAAATCATGGGGTTGCCGCAGGACTGTGCTCAGTGAACAATGTTCAAGCAACGGCAGCAGCCGTCAGCACCCCCATGTCAGGAACTAGAAGCTTTACCGGTGGATTTGCCCAGACCGCTGGCTCAATGTATCCGGGTCTGACACAACCTTCGATCAGTGACACTTACGGGTTCGTATTCATTACATCAAATGACGAACAGCGCTTGATATAATGAACTATTGTTTCAGATTAACTGGCGTACCCAACTTTGGTATGACTCCAACACTTGGCAGCGGTGGTGCAGACGTTGGCGGATATTCATGCATGCTGCCGGGCGCAGCCGCACCAAGGGTTTACGATGCCCTCCATTCTTATAGACAATTCGGAGCAGGTGCTCAGTCGATGACCAATCAAATGAATACGTCAGCTGTTAATTCTCCATCAAACGTGTCTGCAGGTAGGCTGCTTTTGGAAAGACCGTCCGAAGTTTCAAACTTTAAACATACAGGACTGATCTCGGCCGGGGTCTCTGTGCCGCTTCAAGTACCAGGCCAGGTTTTAACGGACATGTCTGGTTGTGCCGTGACCCAGTATTGGCCAACTCGCCTTCAATAGCCAGGCAGCTGCCTTTCCTCTTCAGATATTGTTGATTCCTTTTTACCAACGGTCTGGAGATAAAGAGCTTACAAGAAAAAGTCCCTGGAGGAGCTTGAAGCACCGCCGTGGACCAATTAAGAAATTATGTTCATTTCATTGTGTGGACGAAATCTCATCCGCTGAGCTTGGGGCCAGTTGCCACCATGTTTGTCTGGTTGCACTTTTCCATTGGTTCCACTTTGGCCCATCCCTTTATTGTTAAACTTTTTGACTGTCCCCCACGCACACCGAACTTTCCTTTAGTGCAGTACTGAATGCGCAAGTGTAATGTAATTCTTTCGCCCCTCCAGGTAGCCTTCATAATATTAAAAGTAGCTCTGAACCGTGAATTGTTCTGCTGCACCGCTGGTCAGCTTTGACAAGCGGAAGTTTTCAAACTCTTGAATCACTTGGGTCGCTGAGAGTGTGGCCTGTCTAATTTGATTGAAACAAAGGGCTATTGACCCCACTACGTCCACAGTTCCGCTGCCATTTGCCAGCTGTAACAAACCGCCTTGGATCGGCAGACTCAAGCACACGCCTTTTATGCAGCCTCTAGCTGGGTGGAAATGCTTAAGTTGTCACCAATGAGGGACAGCATCAAGTCGCTAAGAAGCAGTTCAGCGAATGTTTCTACGAAGCAGCTTGGCATTTCAAACTCGTATCTGCTGACCCTTTTGGCGCTGCACTCTGCCCCCTTAAGTAAAAGGCGTTGTACAGAAATGTGTGCTCTACTAGAGCAAATGTTGATGATGGATTTCAATCAGGTAGAATCTTTACTGTCACAGGAAAGCAGGTTGCAACTAACACTTCGTACGAATGGACAGGGTAGTTAGAAAAAACACTGCGGCCTCTTCTTCCTGTCATTCATAATTTATTACTCACATCTTGTTCACGTGTTAGTGGCTATTCTCTCATATGTCAGAATCCAAAGCTATGAACACTTTGACAGTCGTTTGCCGCAAAAAGAAGTATGCTGCTGGTAACAGTCGACTGCTGGAGCAAGGTGATGTCGCCTTTTGAACGGGAACCAATCAAACCTGGCTTGCTTCCCTTGTGATTTGTGTGCAGCACAATCAATGCAACAGGCAGCAACTGGGAGGAGCAGGTCATGCCGGGTGCCAATCAAAGAATGCCATCGTCAAAGGTAGTTGTTCCACCGTTGCCCCGGCTACTTTTGACCTTCCTACGCTGGTTTAATTTACGCTTCAGTCGCAGCTGGAAAATGTGGAATGCCCATTTTTGCCGACAAAATCAAATAGCTCTTTTCTTGCGCTATCAACAGTCCCAATGAGTTGGACACAATTCGTGAACAGAGCGATGAGACGAAATACCTGCATAATTAGTTACAAAAAAAACTATGCGTAGTGACCAGGCTCTTCGCCGTGGTTGACCCCTTTGCTCATTTCGCCACCATCTATGCAGCTCAGATTCCGGCTAGTTTAATTTTCTGAACATATGAAAACAACAGCAACAATAAGCCAATGTATATTGAATGAAAGCATACTCATTGGCAGTTTACATTCCATACGGCGTCACGGTAGAAGCGCACTGCTTGCCTTAGGTAAATAAAACTAGGCTTACCACCCTCAGGCGCAGTCAGAGAATTTCAGTCATTTTTTTATGATACTACCGTTGATTAACCTTAATGTTCCTGTTTTGCAGCTGTGACAGGCCAGACAGAAGGTTGCTCCAAAGCTTGTTGGTTACGCACAACTGCCGAAGTGATAAATCAGAGGGTTAAATTTTTAAGTTAAACGTGAGTGAAAGTTGCCTGCCCGTTAGTGGGAAGAAAGTAGTTCGTCAGGTCCCAGCGCTCATTGCCATCCATTAACGTGATTGGATATCGTTGCACGGAATAGATGAATTGCCATTTTGGGGAAACCAGTTCCTCGCCGGCTGAAACATGCAACTTTTCAAGTAAAGCACAGAGGTTTCCCATGTCTGTCGCTGACACGCGTCCTCCTCAGTCCTTCAAAAAATGTCCTACAAATGGTGCCAATGCTGACTGACTGATATGTGAGCACTTGCAACCATTGCCTACATGAAGCCTGCCACCTATCGCTTTTGATAAGTTGTGCAATGATTATCCCTCAACTTTTTGTTGTTGCTTTGGCAAACATTTTTGACACAATCTATCAATGCCACCAATTTCCTGCACACACACACGTTGCACACTTTGATATGCGCAATGAATGCCACAAGTATCAGAGCACTTCTCACTCCTAGTAGGCGTTATAAATGAGCGTTCAAAATGAAAGCAACAGCTCCGCTAGGTTTCTTACGTATTTTCAACTATCAGGGGAAATTCTAATAACTTCAGTCGAGCTTCGCTGACGACAATTAATGGCCAAGTCAAATCTTCTTTTATGCACTTTAATTCACTGCTTTTGTACAGTTTGAGCAAATTTGCATAAACCCCTCTTGGAGTCATATCACTACTTCATTTTCTACTTACTGTTTTATTGGTTAATGCGGTGGCACATTCAGATAGAAAGGTGGCTTCTAAAACCATTTGGATCCCAATGAAAGTCTGATACAACTGCCTTGCAGAGGGGATAAATGTGCTGACGATTAAAGCATGGAACGGATGTCCAAGTCAAAGCAACTCGGACTGCTTCACTATGATTTTTGATTCAAGCAACTTGGTATGGCGCTTCGTTCAATGGACAGAGCGTTAACTGAGGAAACTTCGACAGAACGTCCTAACAGGGTGGTGTGATGCATAATTTCTAGGATTGAAGTGAGGTAAATTGAGCACGGTGGTTTATGGTAACAATACGGCTAAAGTTCTTATGAGTAATTCAAGTTTGCTTTACTCACGGGATAAATACAATGTCGGATGGTATCGCCTTTTATGCTAGCCATGAGCCAACAACGAATTCATGGATAGTATGAAACCATCTTATGCGTTGCAAGTCATACTATACTATATGCATGAACTTTAACTTTTCTATAGAAATTCTAAGCACCGAGACACTACGCAAGTCTTTGCAAACTGTTTTAATGTTTTTCAAAGGTCTTACCAAAAAAGAAGCTTCCAGTTAGCAACAGACGAGAAATACAGCTTTCTAAATAAATTTGTTCCATCTCTGGCGTTAAAGTAGTAACGGTTGTTAATGTTTTCATTGCATATAAGAAAATATTGAAATGCACAAAAATATTACGAATTCTTCAGGACAACGACACGTCCCGTCATTAGCGTGGATTACAGTATTCCAATAAAGGGTTTGCTATGCACAGAAACGATAATGAAATTTGAAAGAACCATTGAGAATTGCTGCACTTTTAACAAGCGTCTGCTGTTTCATGGTTTTACGGAACAACCGATTATTTATAAAATCCGCGATAGATTTTGAACACACATAGGGAGGATGACAGAGTTTCATAATATATAGATTTTATTTACAGCGAGTCCCGTTTATGAAACGAAGTTTTCGTTGATACCGGTACTTTCAGGTTTCGACCTCCACCCGTCGTCATCGGTCAGGGTGGTCAAACTTGTTAACCGTAGCATCACAGCTGATGGCTTATAAATATTAGCATGTTGCTGCTCAGTATTCTAATCGCTGCCTAATCATTCGCATTAACTTCTGTTATTCTCATGGTACAAACGACTGGCGACGTATATCCGTTCGAATTCAAGCACACAAGCTCTGACCCTGTGATCAGCAGAAATGACGACATGAAGAGATCTACTGTACCCTTGTAATCTAAAAGCGTGCTAAGCTTTTCTCTATCGCATTTATATGTTGGTTTCTAATGGTGAACGCAACTGACTTTGTGGAGTGTGGTAAGTGATGTCCTAGGCTTACATCGCGCCACAATTTTTTGTTGATAACTTCGACCAGGTCTCTGTGTGAGGTATCACCAGTCGATAGAGTTCATATAAATCTAAGACTTGACTGGCCATGATAGCTACGCAAGTCAGCGGTGCTCTACGCTGTTGCATAAAGTGGAACAGATCTTTTAAGTACTCCTTCAGCGAGGACGTCAAAGGGAAGGAGTTCGCAGGCGATCTTTCCAATTTTACCTACGTTGTGCGACAGTGACTTGCATACCTATTATGGCCAAACAAGTTCTGGATTTATATGAACTTTATCGACTGGTGGTACCTCACACAGAGGCTTGGTGGAAGTTATCAACAAAAAATTGTGGCGTGATATAAGCCTATGGCATCACTCGCCACACTCCACAAAGTCAACTAGGTTCACCATCAAAACTCACCATATGAAATATGGGGTAAAAATAAGCCGTTATCATAATTGATAACGTGTTTGGTATCGAAAATGATCGACTTTGCCTACTTTATTTATGATAGGCAGACAGCTCTCGCACAGCAGGTTTAGATGGACTCTTTATATAGCCACAAGAAAATCCCTGGCAATCATGATTCTGCCCTACCTCTTTCCTTACACCCACGGTTCTTTAAGGCATAATGCAATCGACTTAAGAGCCCTGAGTTTTGTTTTTCTTGATGACTTAGCCTAAGTGCTGAGAGCTACGGAAAATAAAACTTTCAATTACACAAGAGTCCAAGTTGTCAAGAAAAGAAAAAACCATGAATGTGTAAATAGAAAGCTCATGTAGATAAACATTCCGATTTGTCTTCCGCGTTCCTGAATTATTGTGAACACATTTAAGCTCCATCCGCTCTAAGCCGTCTGTTCTATCCCAGAAAGTTTTGTCTTAGAAAACTCAATAAGAGGTTTCGTCCTGCAAAAACATTATGAAAAGTGAAACTAACTACAATTTGTAAAATATTGCAGATTAAGCACGTGGCTCACTACTGATATTAATCAGAAAGCTCCCTTCATGTAGAGATGGCGTGTCTAACTGTTGCATTATTCATCAAGCAGTTTTTCTGATTTATATTCTTATCGTTATATGTAAATCTGATCATTAAGTCTAATGCACTGTAGAGATATAAAACGAACAAATCATTTCTCAATAGCAGCTGATCTAGAATGAACAAGATTGACGAATCATCACGCCAATTGAATAACATTATCAGACTGTAATCAAAAATGAAGGATTTGTTAACGGTGTTTTGAAATTTCATTAAATCGATGGTTACGGATAGCTCAAAACCGTTTATTTCTACTTACGCGAAAACTGGATGTTCCTCGGAGCTCTTCGCGCTCGGAGGTAGTTGTTATCGTTGACAACGAAACGGGTTCAGATACCGTAAAAAGAATTTAAACCTGAATATCACCTCAAATATCAAGCAAACGATGCCTACGGAAGAAAAAAGGGGAAGTGAAAGCCTGAAGCCAATTATATTTGCTTTACTTATTCGTATTTGATTTCCGCTTTACGTTTCACTTCTCTTTCCATTTATTTTGTTTTATTTTGTTTCTATCAGTTTATTTTGTTTCTGTAAAAAATGTTTGATTTCTATATCTGTGCATTTATTGAATACGTAGCATTTCGTAACGGGCGCATAAGTTTTCATGGTAAAGTTTCTGCACGGTGACACTCGTTGATAATCAAGTTTTTACACCAGAGCTTCTGGGTGCACTTTTGTCCCGTCATCAGCGGTAAAGAATTAGTAGAAATAATGAACGAAAACATAATAATTGAATCAGTTAACCGACGCAAAGCGAGTATTTTGAAGTGTGGAGTTTAAAGCAAACCATTTTGAGGTTTTTGTATCCATCAGCTGGGTTATGGGTTCCACACTTTAAAATACGCACTTTGCATCGGTTAAGTGATTCAGTTATTATGTTGTCACTCATTATCTCCACTAACTTTTTACCGCTGATGACGGGAGAAAGTGGAGCAGAAAGCTCCGGAGTAAAAACTTGATTAGCAGCGGGTCCCACCGTACAGAAACTTTACCATCTCTGTATTTATATTGTCATTTATTATAATTTTGAATAGCCTTTGAGGTATTCCATCTCAGTGAATTGAAAACGAAACTTTTCCTAACGGTCGCGTGTAAATGTATCATGTAATTACGGAAATTCGACCCATGAAAATTTTTATTTTGCGAAGCTTTCGGGAAGCGTCTGTTCCCGTATTCAGCGCATCGGTAATGGCAGAAGATGCGTTGGTAGGACACTAGTCAACCAAAATTACTTTAAACGACGGGACTCCTGGGAGGTTTAAAATCCAGGAATGATATGAAAAATGACGGGAAGGATGGAAGGAACAAAAGAATGAATTGGGAGGACAGGGGACGGGCCACTAGCTGCCGCCTTTTACATGAATCTCCTGCGGTTGGACAGTGACCGCTCACGACTCGGGACTAAGCAAAAGACTACCCCTCCCCTATGCTCCCAATTCACTCTTTCGTTCCTTCCTTTCTTCCCCTCACGTTTAATATCGTTCCCGGTTTTTAAACCTCCCAGGAATCCCGTGGTTTAAAGTAATTTTGGTTGACTAGTGCCCTACCAACGCACCTTCTGCCATTACCGACGCGCTGAAGACGGGAACAGACGCTTCCTGAAACCTTCGCGAAATAAGCTTTTACTGGTCGAATTTCCCTAATTGCATTATGCATTCCATCTCATTATATTATTTCATTTCTGTCTTCTTCGGTTATGTTTCAGTGCTTTCATTTTTGGCAATATAAGTTTTCATTCTATTCGTATCTTGACAAGAGAATTGACTGCTACATGGCTAGTTAAATTTTGGCCCCCTGCTGGGGTAGTGAAATTTTAAGTTGCGGTATGCAGAGCAATAGATGACAGTGAGAATAAAGGTTTTTAAACCAAAAAACTGAAAACCTGCTTCCAAAACTCCCTTTTCTTCTCCCTGCCCTTAATTGACGATGACAGCTTATTTTGGGCTTTGGAACAGTCCAGAGAACATGCAAGAAAGAGTAGCACTTCATATCAACTTCACAGACCAGCAAAGCGCTTTCTGAAGACACCCTTTATTTAGACTAAAGGAATGCTGCCTCATGTGCTGTAAGCTGCTCATAAGCTTCTCTACATTCAGTTTCTGCTAAGCTCAAGCGTCTTTCAAAGCAGGCGTACAGGTCGCATGCACTTCTTGAACAGCTGCCGGCAAATGTACATTGTAATCATTGGATTTGAAAAAGCTTTCGCATTAATATTTAAATCATCATTTAAGGGAGGAATAAATAGGGTTGAAGAGGGGATAACGTAGTCCGAAAAGCTCTCAAGGTAGATACTGTTCTGACGTTTTCTCCTTTAAGTGCTCGTCCACTCATTGATAGGGCGTTCGTTTGGTCAACTTTCAGAAACCCAAGAAATGGCCAATAAAAAGCCTTACTGAGTATTCGCTATGAGATCTTTTGGACCTGTTAAGCACGCAGTTTTCAAAATTCAAACATAAGACTTCACTACCTAACAACGTCGTATATCAGAAATATGGAGCTTCAAACAACATCATTATTATTACTATATTTTAATTTGCCTTTCATCTGCCCATGGGGAATATATGTTTCATCTTATTAAGTCAGTTCCTTCCTAGCAAAAGTACTTACTACACTAATAATTGCGCTGCTTCCTAATGAGTATTATTAATACCAGCCACTTTTAACCAATGACAACCTGAACATATTCGTAGTCTTATCATCCCAACGTTTCCATGGAAACGAAGAGAAGAGTAACAACGCGCGTTTACGTTCGTCAGCGGTCGGAATGGATGCGATGAATCTTGAAACTATTCTACCAAAGAATGGACTGCTATTTGACGAAATTGAATTGGATCCGATATTTTGCAAGCCAAAAATTATGCCCCTTAAGTCGATGACTTTGGTAAAATTAGAGAAACTGCAGAGACAGATGGAGGAAAAGTTGGAGGAGAAGACCATCGACAAGGGCTCAGAGGTCGCTGATTTGCTGAACCATGCATCGCAGGAGACGAAAGTGGACGTCTGGAAAGCAGACGTCGGTCTGTGAGTGCGTATGGCTTTGCTTGTGATCACTCCGCCTGACAAGGTCAAACAATTGCCAAATTTTAATAGCTGCAGTAGCGACCGCATGTGACAACAAAGTATTGAAGCTATTTGCTCTTGCGCGTTTGAGTCCATGTTCGTCAGTCATTTCTCCTCGCTTATTTCATTTTCCTTCTGCTGAACGAAAACAAATATCTGTTAGCAAAGCGAAGTAGTATTACCAGTTTCCTTACCGCGGTCGGATAGTAGAATGTCTGCGACTCGCTAACACCAAAGTCATTTGATGCCTTGCAAAAGTAAAGACCAGCATCTTCCCACGTACCGTGCCTAATGAATAAGTCACCATTATCCAGTACCTAAAAGAGCCAAACGAAGTGAAAGCGTGAACGGTAAGTGGTAAAGGTCCTTTAAATAAACACAAAAACACTCGACGCATCCGTAGCCTAATATGAACCGCATTCACGCCTGTCAGTTTTCCAGCGCAGACGTCAATACGACTTTACATTGGCTTTGGCTGCGATGGCTTAAAATTCTGCTCAGTGATTCAAACGGCTAATTAGTAGAACGGCAATCAGTCACCAGCAGAGTTCCCAGGTGTACAAGTTAGTCATGTCAGCCCATTTATGGACAAACTTTCTGATTGCCAAAGCTGTTTATGTTTCCACTACTCTATTTTTATAGCAAAAGCTGTTCTAGGAGGTCCCCTCAAGTTTGCGCCTAATAAACCCTTATGTCAGCGAAGTCCATGTGACCGCCTCCGAATGCCCTAATGGTGTTTACTATTAATAGTAACATGCAGTTAGCTGATCGAACCTCTCTTTAACAACGTTGATAACTTAAAGCCTAAAGGTCAGCCAACCATTCCAAGAGATAATATTAATAATTTGCGCAAACTATATGTATTGAGATTAGTTACTCAAAGAAAGGCCCTCATCACTTAGCCAAGTTAAGAATAACAAAATTAATTATGAAGGTTCAATTTTTGACAGTTTAGATGGCTGTGACGCATTTGGCTCACTTACGTTGAATCCGTCGGCATTGACGATTTCTTTGCCATCCCATCTGTACCACTTGATCACTGGATCAGGATTACCGCTCGCTCGGCAAAACAATTGAACGCTCGCGCCAATCACTTCGAATCTGAAGTCGGTCCACATATATATCTTCGGTGCTCTTTGGCCTTCCTCCATAAGTAAACTATCAGTGCATTCATTCTGAGCAATCGCCGGTAGCGCTAAAGGAGAAATCGCGTTCAAAGTTTCCGCTGAACAATGACGACCATGCACAAAGGGAGTGCTCTGTTGAATGGCTGCCCACGCTCTGAGCCAAAGGTGTCACGCTGTACCGGAATTGAACATGACTGAAATACTTTGTCAACCGGAATGCGGCTGTATCAGAACTATCTTTTTCCTCCCACGCTATCGTTTAACCCCGAAGGCCACCCACCGCACACATGCCAATGTCTAATGAGTCTATTTTTGTACATATAAATTGAAATCGGTCCGTTTGTTCTTACTGACCGCCAGTGAGCAACCCTGAAGCGTGCAATCGGCAGAAGTAAGCAATAACTGTCCTGCTTTAAAAAAAGCTGTCTGCGCTCTCAATCTGAAACGCTCCCTAACGCCTACGAAATATTACGTATTGAAACTATGGCAGCGCAACGGCGAATAGAGGCTATTTGTGACGCGACATTTAATGAAGAAGAATCGTAGTCCTGAAGTTCTCACGTAAGAGGTACTTTTTTGCGCAAACGCTCTTTAACCTATTATTCCAAAAACTAAGCTGAACCTGCTTAGCTTTTGTAATAGCGTTTTCGCTAGGAACAAACGGAGCTATGATAAAGCAAGCAAGTTTTCTCGTTGCAATGGACAGATGCTGAAACTGCTTTAGGCGTACTTCTAAAAATTTAAATATTTCTATTTAACATCGCCCAGTTTGCTGAGGGAATGATTCGGATCTCTGCTTAGCCAATCAAGCATGGCCCGCCGACTGCGCAGAAGTGGAATGAATAACTGTTTAGAACTTACCATTGCCAACATCCACTTTGGCCGTTGCGCTGACGGTTGTAAAGCCATTTTCCGCTACGCATTCGTAGTAGCCAGCATGTTTGTACGTAGCACAGGGGATATGCAGCTGAGCCGCAGTGTTGGAACTTTGAACGACCTCCTTGCCAATATTCATAAGCAGTTCGGCAAGGTTGCGCTCGTTTTCATGCTCGCCTTGCGCAATGCTCTTGCCGTTGAATTTCCATGAAATCACCGGCGCCGGTATACCTTGTGCTTCGCATCTAAGGGAAAAGGAAACGCCTTCGCGAACGCGAACATCCTTTGGGGCGGCTGAAATGTGAAGAGACGGCTTATCGACCAGACGAACTACAAATCAAAAGATTTGTATGGAATAGTCGGTCGTAAAGTGGCCTACATAGTTCCACAGGAGAGCGCATCGGATCATCTTTCTCTAGCATCAATTTCTGAAACAAAGCTCTTCTCAAAAGATTGTTAGCTATTCATACGTTGGAGACAAAATCTAATTAAGCATTCCCATTACTATTTTCACTATACAGTGCTCATTGTGGTACCGCAGCGCAAAGAGGCTAATACTATTAGCAGCTTGCTATTCCGTCCGTTCGGCTAATATTGGCAAGCAGTCTTCTCAAATGTGAGCTCTGCTGTTCTACGCGACTTAAACGAAACAAGGCAAAGTCGACCGCTATAACGGCGGAAATGATTACTTGAAATAAGTGCTATCTTTTTCTCCATTAATGCAATCGATAAAGATTTCAATACTGTATTAAAATATTTCTCCAAAAATGCTATATATATATGTATTCATCTTCTTTTTATGCGCGTAGCCTCAATTCATGAATTCTTTCAGCACAGTTCCACGCTGCGCTGTCGAACGTACGCTACAGCAATTGAAGCAATTCAAAAAACCTGCGAACTTTAATACACGGCTGTTTACTTGCTTTTGTCTGGCGTCAAAGTAGCATGCTGAATTTCCTTAGACAATTGCTGCCTACAGGCGCTGCACAGCTATCTGGCGAAAGGCTGTTTGCCCTAGCATGAGCAAAAGTTCTATACATGCATAAGATACAACGGAATTGGTTTGAAATTTGGAGCATTCTAACAAAGGAATACTGTTGGATCAACATTCCTGATTGAACTTACTTTTATGTAAGCAACGGACGAACCTTCCGCGTTGCATAAGGTAGTCAAGACCAATATAAACGATATGAAGTATGCCTGCCCTTGGCCAGCTCGTGGTGTATGCTTCAGTTTCCTTGATTCCATTACGTGACCACAATGACCAGAACCACAGCGAATCATGAATTTCCCAACAGCTGGCAACGGACAAGTAACGCAAGTAACCAGATAAAAGTCAGGCAGTGGGAAATATCTATATTTGTAGATGCTGAAAGTGAAATTGGTTCAGCCGGCTGATAGCTTGATCGTATGGCACGAGAAGGCAAGAAAATCGTGGAAACAATCCTTCCCGCTGTACAGTTTGAATTTTGAACCTGCTTCGCTGTAAGGGTTGGCGCGAGGCGACTGTGGATTAAGTGACGCAAGCCGCCCCCGATGGCTTGTCAATTAACTCGGTGGGTCGCAAAAGAGGTTACGACTCGTCTGGCGACATTGGTCAGTCGACTTTACAGGCGTGCATCCGCTTCAGTGCCATCGTAAAAGGTGAGGTAGCACAGCAGGACACCACCTCAGCGGACGTTTGGTGACCTCTACAAGAACAACGACATGCGCCAGTGGCAGTCACGGCAGTCCACTACTTTAGTAATAATCGCCAATGAATTGCCAATTGGTCGCACCATTTCAGACTTACACTAATTGTTACTTGGGCAACGAACAGCCTTTGCGGTCACTCTCATTCACAATTGAAAATTGTAAAGCAAAAGTGAATGGTCTCTGGGGCGGTTCCTACTAGCAGCTGAGGAGAGTTAACAGTCACGCGAACCTGTTGCAGGAGCACCTTGCATTAAAGATTTAATAGCCTATTCAACAGGTTATCTATCTATCCATCTATATGCATATACACGTATATGCATATATGCATGATTCAAATAACCTGAATGGATTAGCTTCAGAATGAGCATCGACTGTGGACCAAACACACTGTTCACCTACCGGGATTCATACTAGCAAGATTAAATTACCAAATAACAATACTGAAAAGCTGCAGTGCAACGGCTAAAACTATAGGGCACGTATAACGCGTATGAATAGATATGCATGACAGAAGTTGGTGAGCAAAGAAAGCGATCTAGAGTTTATATACAAATTTGACAAAGGCGTTAGGTTTTCAAGTGGATGAGTCACGTCATTGGAGCGTCAGCCAAGTAATTGCATCATGCATCATTTTTGCAGCGCGATTGGCCGACTGGAATTACAAAAAGCCCATTGGAACGATGCAGGTCAAGTTGAAGGAAAGTTAAAAGCGCTCTTGCCATTTTGTCCTCAAAGATACGGCTATGCAATGCAAATATTAACGAACACGTAATTAGACTTTGCTACAGCGAAATTTTTCTACCATAACGCTAATTGCATCCTGTAAAGGTCAATGCCAATCAGAGAAACGCAAGTGATCACAAGCCTCATGAAAAATGGATCAACTGTGGGTGATGCGCCGCTAGAAGATGACCCTCTTAGGAGATACCATTTCTGATGAGCATCAGTTCACTACTAGATGCACTGGTGTAAATGCCAATCAACACTGGAGTTTAGGGTCAATTTTACTTTTGATTATACAATGAGTCCTGAGTGACCTGTGAATTTAAATTTCTGACCATCGAAAACGTCTTATGCCATCGAAACAGGTTTTGACATTTCTAAGAGTGACTTACATTCTGGTCCAAAGGCAACAGTTCTGATTAATTTTATAATAAAGCGATCTGTTCGAACTTTATGCTTCCGAGTTGCTCCACTTGCAATTAGGCTCGCAGCAAAGTAAAAGTAGCGAAAAATGGCAAACTGGTACAAAATGAATTTCTCACTTTTGTTTCAAATAGGCATATTTCAGGGAATGAGTGCCATGTCGGCATGGCAATGAGAAATTAGAGTAAAGGCCCACTTTTTCATTTAAGGGGGAATTCAGGCAAAGTTGGTAATTGGATTTTAACGGAAGAAAGGTGAACTGCCTGTTAATGAAGTTTCTTCAGGCCGGCGTAGACTGCCTTTAAAAAAGTCAGTCAATTGTACGCCTTAGACGCTTTTTAAAAAAAGATGTTCAACCTTTTAAAATATGCAATAAAGAAACGCTTGTTAGCAATGCACCTAACAACGCAATTGATTAAACGGCGACAGGCAAATGACGCAATGGTTAATCGAATGGGCAACAGATAAAAGTTAAAGCAAATGAAATTTCGAATGGACAAAGAGATTCAAACGCGTCTCAATGTTTCCCAATTGGCAAAGCGTCGTTAGTACTGCTTGCGCAACAGTGTGAAACTCGCTACATTCCATAAGGAAACATTTTGCCTTGCTGCTATCAGCTGCTTGTTAAAAATAAAATCCTTAAATTTTTTGCTGTTCACTTCTATCGAAACTTGCCGCCAAAATAGCGGACGTGATGCAAACCCACGCTTCTCATTGAGCAAAAATTGATGGGTAGACTTTGAACTCTGGAGAACCGTTTGTTACGACTTTCTCTGAATCATGACCTCTCAAGGCCATCATCTTAGGTTAACCTACTGCTGGAGCTTTCACTGCTCACTGTTGCCATATGCTGACGTATCATTGCGATAACTTAATTTCATCCATTCGCTAATACAATTGCCCTTTATGAGCTAATCCTGATCATGAGACTTTCAAGGTTAGCTATCATTAAATTGTGAAAATATGGAAAGCCTTATTGTAAAGATAAAAATGAAACTACTGGCGCCATTCTAGAAGTTCCATATTTGTCCTTGAGAAGAGATGCATAATTTTTTATATCTTCACAAACACGAAACTGCATCTCATTAGCGCGAGTCTTGCTCTTTCGGTCAATACAGAAGTCTTATAGCATTTTACAATGGTACGAAAGTTGTTTCGAATATTTTAAAGCAACCTGTGAACTGCAAATCTTCATTCTTGTAATCTCACTAATAATTGATCACTATTTTTGTTCTACTATGCTTTACGCTATGTCTGGATCACATCCCTACACTGTATCCTATGAAATGGCTTAGTCACCCAGCAAAAAAGCATTCTGCCCACTAATGGATGTAACAGCTCGTTAGCAGAACACGCGCAATATTTAAAATACTAAACAATACAAGCATGCTGTACAAACCTGTTCTGTTAGTAAGTCTAAATAGTTGTGGGACTCTGTCTTGGGCTCTCTGTCTGAACAAAGAGGCGCTGAATGACAGAACGAATATATTCAGAGTTTCGCATTTTCTAGTATTCTCAGAATTGCGTGCTTATGATAATAAAGTATTCCAGTGTCGTGTGATTACTGATTATCAATAAAGGGAAACCAAGCAGTTTCATAGAACGGAATGAAGCTACATTAGTGGCTTACAAAGAAGCCATTATCGCATCCTTGTATTAATAGCATTGCTACGCCAGCGTTCAAACTATTAATAGCAAAAATGCAAAAAGCGGGGCGCTCAGCAAGTTCAAGGTTCATTAGTTGGTCGCCAGAGTAACTGTTCAGCAATATATTTCCCACTTTGCCTTTCAGCGGTGCTCCCAATTGACACATTTCTACATTTGGTTCGATTGAGAGAAAACGCTTTTTTGCCATGAGAAGCAAATGTGAGCAAGAATTGAAAGTGCAAGTTGTACTCAAGATTTCCTTAGAAATTGTCAGTAGTGGGCGAGCATGCAAGATAATGGCAAGTAGGCAAAAGCTTGCTTACAATTAAAGTTACTTCTAATGTATATCGTCTAGTATTGCTCAAGTGGGTGTATATTTTTTAGAAAGTATACTTAATATATCCTTAATAATAAGATAAAACAAAAAACGGTAAATTTATCCAAGTTTTTAAGGCAAAGTGAATGACGCGAACATTTAATACATTCTCGTACGTTTCAAAGGTCGGGTGTTTCAATAGGGGCTCATAGCCGCTCTGCCAACCATTAATAGCAGGGATTGATTAGACCTGGCGTTCAGACTGCTGTCTTTCAAAAACTGAAATGATTAATACCTCTAACGACAAAGAGAAAGGCGCTGTTAATTTTTTAGAGAAGATTACTTTTTCCTGTTGCATTAGAACAGATTAGTTTTTGGTCATGTTCTAAAAATGGAAAGTTACTTGTTAAATAATAAATTTCATAAAGACCTCCTGATAGGCTCATTTTTGGGATTTTATTTCTAGTAAAAGTTTCTTAACACTTTCTACCTATGGCCAACGATCTTTGCACTAGCGTACCTACGAAATTGGATTGTTCATAGCTCTCAAAGCATTCAATCATTAATTATAAGAAAGAGTAATAGTTTTATGTTACTTAACGTCAAAGTAATAATCCAACGGTTAGACACATGACTGCACTGCTCGATAATTTCAAACATAGTATCACGTGACTTTAAGAACCCTAATGCTCTTTTGCATTCTGTATTTCGGCATCAAACCATGTTTAAGAGCACAGGCAGCCGGATCAATTCTTTACAGGAGAAACGTCAAGACATCTGCCATTTATTTTCCAATCGAATGCGTGCTCCGATGGCAGTACGTCATAGGTAGTCATAATTTTACTGAAAACATTGCACTAGCAAAAACAATTCCTCCAGATTTTATTAATACTCTTCTTAATTATGCAAAACTTTTCCAAGAAATTTGCCGTACAATTCAATATTGCTATCTGACAAAGAAATGCACTTTTTAAAAATCGATAACACTGTTTCGCAAAGGCTCTTGCACATTTGCATGTCATAGCCTCTCAGTAGTACTGTAGTGCCCAAATACTACAACCATAACGCTGGCTCTTCAGTGCACTAGGTAGAAACGGTTCCTAATATTAATAAATGGCACTGAGCATTGTACATCGCATTCTGTTGGCATATTAACAATAACTCCCTTCTTCGTCAGCATCAGCTGCTTCCAATATACTGATATGGGCGACTGAATGAATATGTTCACTCCAGATGACCGGCTGATCTAGCGTCCGCTGGCCTCACATTAATTGAGAGCAACTGAAGGTGCACGACAAAGGCACACAGTGCACAAAAGCTTAGAATGAAAATGGAAATAAACTTGTACGCGTACCTTTTCCAGTGAAATGAATAGGAAGCAGAGTAAAACTGCGCAGTGCAAAGACATGACGCCTAAAGCGATGCTGTAGAATATCAAAACTGTGCTGAATATAATCACCTGTCAGTGAGCTCGCACAGGCATCACGATTTGAAAGAAATAGAATGCGTTCCATTCAAACTTTTTGTAAAAGATGCCACCACTCTTTCCTAACTTAGCTGTACATCCTCTAATGTTGCATGCTAAACTCTATTTTCTAACATATGCAGAAAAACCAAAATAACTGATCGTTCATTTCTTTCAGTTTCCATCAACACTCCTACAGCAAGAATGACCATGTGATGATGTGCACTTTCTGCCGCAAGTAATGAAACGGGGCAGTCAATGAGCTAGCGAACCTGAAGCACCAATGAGCCCGTTGTGAAGTCGACCTCTAAGATTTCTGAATTGTTTATCAGTAAATTTGCATCTGCCTGCCATAGCCTCAGTAGATTTTGAAGTTCCAAGGTTTCATGTGAGATTTCTCTATTTTAAAAGTGCTTAAAGGGTCAAGTTTAGTATGCAGGAAGAAGACGTTGCACACATTCCCATTCCATGGAGGCTTCAGTCATTCTTTACTGCCATTCTTAGCATTTCAGACTAACTAAATGAATCCTAGCAAATGCGCTATGTTTACTAGTTGCGATAGGTATAGCCATTAACGGCATCTCGCTGTATCTCTGCGAGAATACAAAAGACGAAGCTAATGAGCTCAGCGTTTTTGCTGACGTAAAAACCTACGGCTGTAATCACCGCCTTCGTCAATCCTTTTATGAAGTAGTTCTGCGATTATGGCTTCAGCTGCAACGCCTACTGCTGCAGGTGCGCGTATGAAAACTATCCAACAGGGACTGCCTTTTGACATATGACTAAGAATACCCCTCGAAGAAATGACGTACAAGTTTTCCGGCGCAAATCAATCAAGCATGCTTACAATCGTGCGCATAACGTCTGCGACCAAAGTTGAACGAAAGCACTTGCTATAAGAATGTACTTCCCACCAAAAGAAATGTCCACATTCGCTAGCATTAATATAGTATTAATATTTTTCGTCCCAATGCCGTGCTTCCCTAACTTCATTCTGCACTTGTTGAGGAGCTAAGATAAACGGCTTCTTAGTAGTTGCATGCGCTGTCAGCAGCAGGTGATGCATATAAAGTCCTATTTAGGAAGAGGACACTTCTGCAAATAGAAAACATATAAAAGTAACAGTTTAGAAACAGTTATAGACGAGCTATCCATGAAAACAAGGCTACGAAAGGCTGAATGCATAATAGAATAGGTGTTTGGGGCTACAGATATTCACAACCGTTACTGAGCGCTGAATTTCTCATTTCAGTGCAATCTATACAACTGCAAGTGTATAGATTGCACTTTCCATAACTTGTTAGTAGTAGGTATCATATGCTAAGTGCACAATTCAGGCCTTTAGGCCGTGGCACACTTCTAAATATGGAAGCACCGTTTAGAAGTACAAAAGAATTGCCAGGCATTTGGAAAAATACACTTTACATTAAAGAAAACGCTGATGCACTAATTCTCCTTAACGAAAGCTTAATTGCAAGCAAACATCCAAACTCTTGACGAAAGGATTTAAGTTACGGAGAATATGAATAAGAGTTCGACTCCATTTGCGTATTGACCACTGTTGCGTAAAAAACAGAAAATCACTTTGCAATTTTTTATTACTCTATTATCACTACCTTCTTTTATCCTCTTCCATAAATCAGCCAGTAGATTTGCTTAGACTTCTTAGCCACATCGCTTACTACGCCATTAGCTTGTAATATCAGTAGTTTGATTATTTATATGACTTAAAGACAGCTTCAAATTTAGGAACAAAGAAGCCAGTAACAACTGACCTTTGTTTCTATCAGACGACCAAGCGTGATCACTTCTCCATAAAAGAATATTCTTACCCAAAATTCAGGCAGGCATATTTAGCACTGCTGAAACGTTAAGAAACATATAGGTGGCCTAAAATGCCAGTTCTAGATCGCCATGCAACAATAAAAGTGTTACTCTTATGAGGACATTGAAAAATATATATGCATATAGGTTAAGAGAAGCTATATATGTACATGAGCATTAAAAGTGTGAAACAATTGAATTCATATAATATCACTTTGAGCAAACAGACTGTCTAATTAGACGTTAACGCCATTACATCCAAAATACTACAACGAGAATGGATCTCTTCTACAATTCTAACGTAGGTGAGCAAAAACGCTGGAATCGATTAAAGAGGTCAACTTTGAAATAGCCCTAATCCGTTTATGCAAAACTTGACATGGTCTGAAATAATAAATTTAACAATTCAATTACCGACTAGTGCATCAATGGACTATACGTAAGCAAACATTGCCCGCTCAGGGAACAGTTGGCAATTGGCTTGCTCATTTGTACCGAAACCTAAGCGACTACGCGATAAAAGAAAGGTGAACGTCGCTGCGCAGAGGCTATAAACCTCTGGGGAGAGACTTTCATTGGAACGCTGAAAAACTAGTAGGTCGTTACAACAAAGTTCGTTATCCTCTACCAGTCGGCTTCATGGCAGACATATTCGCATAATAGCAAATTTTATATTAAAGCAAGGAATTGCAGCTTGAATGACCCACGTCCACTTAACGTGAAGCCAATGCTGCTGCTGTGAAATAACAAACCGAAAAGAATTAATCGATTCTAACTAGTGAAATTGGAAGACAAGCTTGCATGCCGTCAGTGGAGAAAAAGGAAGATCTGATTAACAGGGCTGCATAATCTTGTCTGTCATCCTTCAATTCAAAAATGTCGTTTCCTTAATACAGCGCAGCTTCCTTCACACATTAGGCAAAAAACCCTACCACCGGAGGCAGACGGTCTCAAACTATTCAATTAAAGCGCACTTCCAATGTCCCACATCAATTCAGTCGATCGAAATATGAATCCACTACCTGACGCAAGTGCAAAAACTCAAGGGCAGCGGTAATTCAATTCGCGAGCAAAAAGTTTACAAGTCAAACGGACGAAATGACAATGCACCGTGATTTGCATAAAAAGTCGTATGCATTTACAGGTTGGACCAATTATTTGACTTGCTCAATGATCGAGAATACTAATTAAGCTTCTAAATACGCAGCTCAAGCAATGCTGCAGATATCAATTTTAAAAACATTACAAAGAAAAATGAAATACGAACAGCTAAGGTCAAAGGCTTATCGCACTAACCATTATCGCAAAATCAGTTGGACGTCCAGTAGTTACATCGTTATTCAAATCTCACTGAACATCTGCTACTCGTAAATGAGATAACCAAAACAGCTGAGCTCAACGTATTCTGAGCTAATCTCTATTACTTCAGTTTATAGACTTTATCTCTGCCGCTTTAGCTAAATGGTAAGTGCATGCCCATGTAAGTGCATTGAGCAACAATGGATTTCAATAATCTTTCCCTTTTAAACTGGAAAGTTTTTTTCTTTCCAACTTTGGTCACTATGACAGAAATGTGCAACGCATTAGCACCTTATTTTCAAAAAGTCTCCAGCTGAAAGCGCTCAACAAAAGGTAACTTACAAAGCTGATCAAAAAAACAGTGCCAACGATGCAGCGCCGGTTTTGAATGTTGCAACTTTTGCGAAATGAACAGCGAATACCATTCACCTTTATCACAGAGAAGTTACGTTTCAGCACGTAACCTTTCGCGTAACGGGTGTACAAGTTTCCATGTTTATAGATTTATTTACGGAGATATCAGCTGTAATTTTAAAAAATATTTAAGAAAACGCAGATCAGCGCTTTCAGGGCTTGTCGTGTCTCCTCTTCGATGGAATGAATAATAAATTACTACACTACTTAGCTCGTACAGCTATAGCTTACCAAGCTAACGGGTCGATATGCATGCAAATAACCAAATGAGGAAACCTACAGCTTAAGGAGCACGCGGGAAATTTCAAGCGCGCCAGAGCTCCACCCAATTAATAGAAATACTAAAAACCTTTGGTTCGATGGTTTTGCGTTGCAAAAAATTGAACCCGCTATTGTGATACCTCTTAACCCACAACCGAATATATTGATGCGAGGTTAACGAGTTTACGTCTTAAAAAAGCTTTCGGTTTTCAACAAGTGATTTATTGTTCTGATAGGACGCAGAGTTAATAAGGTCAAACCTCGTCTGACAGTTTAGTATGACGTTGATGCTAGCGCAGCACTTCACCGGCACGTCTAAAGCCAAAGCGACGATTAGCTTCCAATGCTATCTGCCTTTGACCTTCCTCTTCGCGTTGGCGAATTTCCTGAGTTCTCTGGGCAGATTCGGACAAGAAGGCCAGTGCTCCTTTGAAGCACTTATTGGCGTAGTGCCCTTTTTCTCCACACTAAAAAGTCAAATTGCTTGACTGGAAAATGAAGCTAAGATTATTATTATATAGGGAAAGCACTAAGCAGAAATGCTTATGAAGGCCTTATATGAATACCTTGTAGCAGGTAACTTCGTTAAGAGGCCGCTGACGCTGCTGTTCAAGCGATACCGGGTCAAACCGACGACCTTGGAAAGCAATTCTGGTCACAAGGCTCGGATCAGCAGCGGCCAACTTGGGGCATTGGCTCAATTTGTGGCCCACTTCATTGCAATGATGGCATACAATGGAGCCGCTTAACATCTTGCGCAAATTGGTCGATGCATCTGGTTGAGGTAACTCGAATCGGGGATGATGGTGCTTACATTTAGGACCCTCTAGGCAGAAACCATTCATGTATGCTATGCACATAACTCGCCGTCTATGCCTGTTCTTGCACAAAGGACCTTAACGAACAAGTTGAACACAATTTGCATGAAGAAGTAAGGTATAAAACGAACCATGCCGACAAAATCCTCTGTCATACCAAGGGCAGTCTTTGATTTTGCTCTCAGGGTCGATATGTCGAAAAGGACACTCCTTATTGCTACAAGCGTCTAAAGAAATTTTTTCAAAACGGGAAATGAACCACTTTGCCAGAGAAACATTTCTTACTATATTTCGAGAAGAAATAACATTCGGGCATTTTATTCATATCGTATTCGTGCAGAAATTCGCACTGGTCGCCTTTCTTGCATAGTCCGCGCAACCAGTGCTTGCAAACGACCGCCTTTTCGCCGCTTATGTGCCTCAAAGGACAAAGAATCCCGCGAGTACAAGTTCCGCGCAGGAAGAAAACACAAACTGCCGAACCGGTTTCTAAAATGCCAAATCCAAAATTCGTACAACTCAACGAAAAAACGACTCACTGTCCATTCCCGGAAAAGGCAGTGGTTGCAGGCCAATTTGGTTTTCCAAAGCTTCCTCCACGTCAAAAACAACGTCGTCCATTGCGTTAAGCATATTTAAATATGCCGAAGACGACATGATTCCGAACTGTCCGGCTGGCTGCCTGAAGCAAACAAAACAGTGACAAAGAATTAACGGTTATTCGACATTTTGGATTGAAACTACGAAATGTCTATCTGCATGGAGAGAAAAATCACAAGTCGCCAGCCAAAAGAACTACTCACTGCGTACTATAAACAAACGATGGGAAAGCAAAACAAGAAAACAACAAACAATATTTACCAAAAGAAAAAAAGATAATATCACGAGAAGGTAGCATAAGATAGCAAAAAAGCGAATTAATACGAATCATAAGAGTATTACGTGAATTTTAAAACAAAAATAAAATGCATACACAGCACATAAAGGGCGACTGCTTGAAGGCGCCCATACAGTAACGAAGAAAAGTAAGGTTTTGAAAGCGAAGCGTTGCGTATGCGCTACGAAACTCGTTAAGAATTAATAGGCTAACATAGTTGCGACAAAACAGCGAATCTCGCATAAGTGAATTAAATAAGGCATTAAAATTCTCATGCGGCAGTTTGAGCCTGACTATAGCTGTGAAACTGTACTAAATGCGTTGTCGTTGGTACGCTAAGCGCAGGGATTTTGCGCCGCGGTGTAACGCGCTGAAACCTTGACATAAAATGTATGTGACACAAAGACCTATACGTAAACCAATTCTGAAATTCGGTTATGCAAGATCAATGGTGCTGCGTAACTGCCCCGAAAGCGCTTCGAGGAGCACCAGAGCTCATCAGGACATTTCTTCAGCCAATTTTATACAGCGTAGTGTAAAATAACTACATTTTCAAAGCACAACAGGATTACGAATGTACTAGGCAAAACTGCGCGCCTAAGGAGATTCTCGTTAACTCAACTGGCAGAATTCTCATTTCTCCATTTCGTTTTCTTTTCTACTTGAATACGTAAAGACACATATTGAGCTGTATTAAGCCGCCGGGCAGCAATGAAGCGTAGAAGAAAAACCATTGTACTCGCATAAAATTTAATAAGCACTGACAGCGTCAAAGATTTTTTAGGTGATCATTTTGCGCACTTTTATTCTCAATAAAACGTATAGAAACCACTTCAACAAGACATTTGTAACACAGTTGCGCAATATTGACACCTACAGAATGCCACTTACCTAATTTTATTTACTTTGGTGTACTGTTAGTCGAGTTGGGCTTTATCGAAATTTTGCTGCGTTATTTAAGGGGTAACGTTCGTTTTGTTTCGGTTTTGAAATAGAAGCCGTTCGACCTTCCATGTATAGCTTTCCCGTCCTCTATGTCTTCATGTTAACTCGGTTGTTTGCGTGAACGAAAGTCAGTCCGTTTGTTCAATTTTAGCGGCCTGATGCCTCGAGAAATTAAAGAAATCAAAGAATTCTTGTTAACCGCCCGAAGAAGGGATGCGAGGAGCGTGAAAATAAAGAAGAACCCATTTAACACGAAGTTCAAGGTAAGCAATTGCCTTCCACGAAGAGAGTTATGTCCTAACGTCAGCTTATCATTCAGCTCCGCTGTAGCAAGTTTCTGTACACGTTGGTAATCCAAGACAACGATAGAGCTGAAAAGATCCGTCAATCTTTACCACCGGGTTTGCAAGTGAAAGACTTGTAGTGCTGCAGGCATTCCCTTTCTGCTATGCTGACTGAAGAATAAAATACTTGGACCTATCTTCTATCTTTGATTCCTAATCGACTTTATTAGTAATATGTAGGCCATGAATTAGTTAGTGCGTTATTTCATGTGACATGTATATTACTAAAATTGGTCACCTAGCAAAAAAAAAAGATTACAGCTTGGCTTATATCAAAGAGCAGCTGATAGATAGTTTAGCGAAGTGTAATTCATGGCTGTATGCTCACGGTATATAGTAAATCTTGAAAAGGTTTCGCTGCAAAATGGCTGTGAATCTGAATAGGCGTAAAGAGCGTTCCATTCAGTTTTCGAATATCGTATACACTTTTTCAGCACTGCGAAGAGCAATATTTCAACAATCTGCGTCAAAGCATTAATTTTTATTAAAAGTAAAACATCAAACCATGCCCCACCGTGAGAATCACTGCCCTAAGCAATCATAATTTGACGCAAGCATTACACCGCCGCAATACAGTATGGTCGTACCTGATTGTTCGCGCCTTATTTTTGTAGAATTGGAACACGTCTGCTACGCTAATCCGAAGAGCGCTATGTTGATACGTAACCCGGTAACGTTCGTGACGAAATGTAGTTATTTACGAGGTGTTCTTTAAGACCCGATCCTTCTGCCACTTAAGATAAAGCTAATTGAGGGAGAAACATACGGAAGAAAAGTTTCGAACATCTTTTGAAGCCATTGAGCATATCAATTCTTTTAAAAGCAAGTTTGTAGCTTTATGCTAAATAATCTCGATCATTCCAACCAGAGAACGCACAAATACTTATTTTTTACGCGAACAAAACTTGTTCACATTCACTTTTTATGCAACCTGCTTTCTGCATACTGTAACTTGTCTTTCGCGTGGCTGCTTTAGCGTAGTTCGCAGATTATCGTAAAGCATTCAACGCGTACATGATTTCACAAAATTGCTCCTTCATTGCCTGACGCGTTGACTAGCAGTTATTTGATCTATCTTTTAAGAAACACGTTCAAATAGCATTCGCAACTTTTCCAACCAAAACACTGTCGTAATAAGATGAGTTTCTGTTTCTACAGTAAGACACTTTGTCTTTGCAATCTTTTTGCATATTTGCCTTTTAGAACTGCTCAGCCGTGTGTGCAAGTTGCCCGATGCAGAGCCAATCTGTCAAAAGAGATGAAATGGATATGTACATTGTTGGAAGTGGATCAATTCCAAGCAGCCCAAGTGAAATCATTGCCCAAATAAAAGCGTTACCAATACGCACGGCTGAACCAATTGTAACGGACGTATCGGACGACTTGAACATTGCATATGCGCAATGTTACTTGCCCAAACGCTTAGCCGATTCAATTTTGCATTACTGCGAAGAGACGTTGCGTTATTTGGAGGGACGATACGCTGAAGTAACTGTATTCAACAGACGTCACAAAATCCCACGACAACAATTGGCTATGGGCAATCCTGGAATAACGTACAGCTTTTCGGGCAATTGTTTGCCCGCTGAACCATGGGACCAAGTTGTACTTGCTTTGCGAGATCATATTGTTCAATCCACCCAATGTCAGTACAATTTCGTACTGATCAATCGTTACGAAAATGGCAACAACTACATTGGAGAACATCGAGACAACGAAGCTGATTTGGATCCAAACGCGCCAATTTGTTCGCTGTCGCTCGGTTCGAAGCGAGACTTCTTGTTCAGGCATTCAAGACGTCGTCAACGCGCTGCCGACGCGCCAAACAATGTCCTTTTGCAACTTGACCACGGAAGCCTATTAGTTATGAAACCGCCGACCAATCGTCAATGGTATCACAGCTTACCAAAAAGAAGACGCCAATTGGGTGTAAGGATCAATTTTACCTTTCGAAAAATGCGTACCGTTTAGAGGAGAGGGACAGAAGAAGAATGGGAAAGGAGAGAGAGTGTTTTAAAAATTAAGTAAAAAAGAGAGAGAGGAAAGAAAAAGTTCGAGCGTGTGTGTGTACGGTCATCACCATCAGTTGCCGCGCACGGAAGGAATATCATCATTCAAACCATTCGGACGGACCACCACAGTGACAACGTGAATCAATCTGAATTTTTTTGACGCCTAGAGAATTGATGCAAACAATTGAATAGCTTTCAAAGAGAGAGAGAGAGAGAGAACAGCGACAGAAAGTGTGTGCTTGGATGAGTGTGTGTGAGACAGGGGATGGAGAAAAATTGAAGAAAAAGGGATCACTATCTATTTAGGTGGTGTGACGATCATCGTTCCTAAGTCCACGTTGCCGCACGATCACGTGCTCCCATTGTTGACGCCTGCATTGCCTACAACTCTTTTCATTTTACGTAATGTGATCGCGGGGTCACCAGTTTAAAGTATTCCTACCAGCTGCAGGCTGCTGACCTGGATGCGCTTGGCCATATGCCGGAACGGATGATGATCTGAGCAAATTCTGATGGTACGTACCTTGCGGAAGCTGAGCACCTGCTGAAATGCTCATTGCAATAGACGTGACTTACGTAAATGTAACATACTTGCTGCGTATTGCATGTAACCCGTGTCGGGTGTGAATGGTGCCTGTCCAGCAGCAGCGTACATAGCCGCTGCAGCTTGACCAGTCAGTTGAATCAAACCATTACCCGAAGGCTGCTGAGTCGGTGTTCCCGGTGGAGCAGTGGCCGAAGTACAGACAACATTTGAATTGGCATAAATGGGTGTCGGTGCAGCGGCCACGTATGCATTGCCTGGCAGCAGAAATAACGGCTGATTTGGCACAGCCGCAGCCAGTGGATAGGCTCCCGGTGCAGCTGTTGCTGGCGCTTGGGCAAATGCGGGAGTTTGTGCATTACTGTTTGTCGCCGCGCCAGTAGCCACCACAGAATTGCCTGCATTTGCTGGGTTTTGATTACTTGGCTCAACGCCGCCGGCAACTGCGTATCCTGGTGGCGGATGAGACGGGTTTTGCATGCCCGGGATTACTTGCTGCATTCCTGGATTCGGCGTACCATACGGACCAACGTGTAAAAACTGCGGCAGTGCTAAAAATGAAAGAATTGCATGTGTGCAGCAAAATATGTAAATTAGTTAATACCGTAAACAGATTGTGGCATTGTACCGCAGTTAGCGCCTGGTTCCGGGAGGATATATTGAGGGTGCAACACTCTAGCTTGCCCAAGGAAGAACTAAAAGCAACAAATTACGGCAAGCCCAAAAATAAGCGAAGAGATTACACAAAAAGTTTCCATCTGATTTTAAAAAAATACGTATACATGCAAGCGTATATTTTAAAAATTTACATACAAGCTTCTAATCGATAAGTTATCTTAAACTTCGCTCTTCGTTCGTTGTGTTACTACTTAAAGCTGTCAGGACGTGAGTATTTATGGAAGATTATTTACATGCCTTAAAAAAGAGCTAACAATCATTAATATTACCGGATTGGAACCCATGGACGATTGGGCGCCGGCCGGTATAGGTCCAGTGTATTGAACAAGATAAGGAGACTGCGTGAAACCAACCGGCGTTTGCGTGGTCATCAAAGGCTGAGCAGCCGCGGAATTTCCAGGCGCCGCTCCCACCGGAAGTGCGTGTTGGCCGCCCCCGTTGGCTGCAATCAGGCACGTAATTCGACAAAGCACTCTTGTAGAACTCACATTTACGCGATGGACGCAGATTGCCGCTACTATGTAAAATGGCCACCGGTGCCTGACTCGACTGGACATTGTAGAACGGTGGATTGCTCGGATAGACTTGAACGGAGAATGAACCTGGCGTTGGATACATCGCCTGCGGTGCTCCACTTTGGTTTAGCAAAACGGAACCGCCTGATTGAGGCGCCGCTGGTACGTTCGGAGGTACAGCCAACGGAAAGAAAGCGGATCCGTTTGCTGGAGTCATTGAGCGAAGCATCTAAAAAATAGTACACCAATAGTAATACCTTGGTGTTCAAAACAGACGCTTATGATGCCTGTTGCTGAAGAAGCGCTGGCGGTTGTTGCGTAACAATATTTTGCATATGCATGGGTCGAAATTCTTCGGCATCAGGGTTAAGGGGCACTGATTTGATTGACGACCTGTTGTTATTAAAATTAGTTACAAACCAGACCTATTCAAATTGGCATTTAATTACGCGCTGCTTGTCTGTCGTTCGACAGTTGTTGGCTGTTCCGGAGGAGACGCACTTCCGACAGGCAATGCCTCTGAACTGACAGTCTTTGCTGAGTCGCCCAAGCTTCGATTGTCCGTCCCTTGCGCTTGCGACGGGGGTACATTTTTCATAGTTCGCCTATATTCTGCCTGTTTCACTTGCCCACGACCACTATGAGGGGGAGAATCGTCCTTGCCCGTCGACTGCTGACGTTGAGCGCCAACATTACCGGTAGCATCGCCACTGCCACGACCTGCAGACCTTGGCGGCCCGCCTCTGTGCTGTGTCATAACAGATGGACCTTGTATAAGAAAAAAGATAATAGCAACTAAGCCCTAACGGTGAAGGTCAGTAATTACGGGGCGTCGGCGATGATGAGGAGCTGCTACCATGAGTCGTTGGGACTTTGTTATCAGCCAGACGGTATTCCTGGCTAAACTTACGCAGTTCAGTCGTACTGTCCTTATAACCGCCTAAAACAAGTTGAAATATAGGATGAACCACTCAGTCTGTCTAGCAATATGTCCATTTGCCTCTTGGCTGATGGCTTTGGTTTCTTCGTTGAGCTTGTTGTCCCTCAACGGGAGTTGGGGCTCTGGGACCCATTACATTTTGTTTTGACTGCGAATAAGCGTTACGCCTTTTATCCTCTGTTGTAGCAGAATGAGCATTCTCTACGTTTCGTTCGCTGCCGGCAGCAACGGGCGCGGCGGCTGGGGTGCTAACTGAACGAGAGGACACTTGCTGTGCCGGTTGACTGCTATTGGACATTGGTGTCATCGACTGAGGATGATATCGAGAAGTTGAACCAATTCTTCCTTGATACGAGCCGTGGTGCCCACTTTCATAGTCACGTTGTTGTGCCCCGCTTCTTGATCCGGAGCGAATCTCTCGTTGGTTGTAAGAAATGCCACCACGCGATCCACTTCCACCTCGGCCACCTCGATCAGATCCGCTCATCATACCGCCGCGAGATCGATTCGACCTGAAGTACCTGAAACAATCAAATGAGTAAAAAAATAGAACCACAACATTTTCACCAATGAAATAGTGGCAAGCTGACTGTGCTTAAACAGCAGCCGTTCACAAAGTATCAACAAACAAGACCTTTCGTGGATATTGGATAGACACCTGCTTGGCGCCACGCAATAATGCATTGGGACTAAGCATTTTTTAAGCAGATGGGAAAATTCAAACATTGTTTTTTTTTT